>DWQW01005750.1:0-17312 GCA_018249695.1 Heliconius erato demophoon
GTTCCTAGATGTGTGCCATTCATTTTTAGGCAGTCTATGGCAAACATACACAGTCCTTCGTGACCCGTACTCCTCGAAATGCATGGCAAGTGTCGTATATTCCTAGCTACTGGTACAGGACCTGAAACAAAAAAAAACGAATGTGAATAATTTTGTTAATACCGTTCTACTTATATATAAGATAAAGGGATAAAGGTTACTATTATATAGGAATATTTATAGTAACTTTTGTCTGATTAAGTTATTTAAAAAAAATGTGTTCAAAAACGAATTATAAGCTCAACTCTTTTTATGTGGCTAAGTAACAAATATTCAGTAGAAAATATGTCACGTTTTATAATAAATATATTTTTCGCCGCTACACAATTTTGCAATACAATTTAAGACAAAAAATAAACCAAAAATGATTATTATTGTTTACTAAATCAACACGTATTTGTTATTTTTTTTTTAAATTATTATTTTGGAACAATTTGTGATATTTTTTTATGCAAATATTCAGCGTAACTACAGTGCTATGTCCAGTATCGCCACCTATATAATTATTAAAAACATGCTTATGTAGTTTTCTCTTATACCGTAAAGATGGCGGTGTAAAATGACAATGTCACATTTATTACTCACAATTTAAGATGAAAGTATTATGTTTTGAAGGATTTTATTGTACTTTTTTTGATCGCCCTAATATATAAAAAAACTTCCTAAAGGAAGATATAAAAAAACGGCAGAATCACGTTTATTATATGGTGGTAGCCCCAATAAATATTTACTTTGTTCAGTTTTTAACATCATACAACATACATCTTTTCAAAATAAATTTCTCAGATGCCTTACACAGACAGAAATACAGTGAAGACACAGAAAAATATTTGTATCTTCAAACAGATATTTTTATGCTTTTATATAGTAAAATGTTTTGTTTTAAATGTTAAATTCAAGAGAGTGCCGCGATTCGCGTAGTGCATTTTGGATCTTATATACACACATCCTTGATGAGAATTATTTTATTCAATATATAAACAGTAAACTTTTGTTTATTTCATTTATTCAATGTCGTTTAATCTTTGTTACAAAGGATATTCAATAATTATCAAATGATATACATTATCTAAGGTTTTTCCTAGTAAAAGACATCAACGAGCCATAAAAATACCTCCAAGTTCTTTGCGAGTTAAGCGACGTTAGCTTGCTTACATTTTATTCTGCTTATAAGATAACAGGTAGAGAAAGAAAGGCTAGTGTCATGACACTCCACTTTTTACACAAATTCAATCAGAAGTTAACATAAAACGCTTCGACTATTATACACGATAAAACAATGGGAGTAAAATCCCGAGCAATGTCTCGAAGTGTTAAGAAGCGGAATTAAACTCCGCTTTTTGAGCTATCAAAGTTTGCTATCAAATTTCTAAGTCCAGTATTTTTTTCTGTTGTCCGTCAGCCACTCAATAAAGGAAGAGTTTTATGTATGTATTATATAGATACTAAAAGATATGTGTTACATTTATAAATCGCAGCCGGATGGCATTGAGGTTATTTTTTGTTTTGTTTTAAGGCAGATATCCGCCTTACTAACTAGCTCTTTAATTTATTTTATGATTTTAGTTTTTTTTTGGGTTCCAATTGCTGGAATATTTGTTGTTTTTTTATCATATACTTCATTATTATAAATAATAATAGTAAATGTCGATTTCATGTTTGTAAGTATTATACGTATTATATATGTACATACATACAAATAGTCCAAATTCCCAGGGCCCCCAGACCCTGGCGACCATTAAGTGGGATCATCCTTCAAATTTCAAAAAAATCATTTGAAGAATGATTAGTTTAATATATAGTTAAGACGATATGCGTACTTTCAGAGGTAGCAGAAGATAATTGAGCTATCGGATTAGTCTGGGTGCTAATAAGGGATCTTGAAATATTCCCGTAAATAATATACGTAAAATTGAGGCGTGCTAGTATAACGTAGTTTGCCCCAATTTTAAACAACCCTTAGGACGTCTGGCAGGAGTATAGACCCACCCCAGTGTGGCAATAATAAATATACATTTACATTATCCTGAAAAACAAATATTTAAATACGAGAGTTTAGGTCTGGGGGCCCTAGGATCTCAGTCTAAAAAGTAAAACATCTCAATATTGTAAAAATAAAAATATAGCATAAAAAATATAAAAAAAGCAAAAAAATATTACTTTCTACACTAAATGTAATAAAATTTGGAATTGTAAATTGTAATAGGGTCGAGTCGCTCTAATTCTGAGCTTCGTGAACTTTTGCGCATTGTTCACTCGGAAATAAATAATCTAAAGTAAGAAAGATCCTAAAATCAAATCTGTACCGTCATCTACACTCAACTTCATTGCGACCACAACTCTCTATCCCTACTGTATACCAATCAAAGATCCATTCAATTTCATTTCTGTTTAAAATAGTCCTCTTTAGAATAAATTTTCGACGGAATCAACTGTAACATTTTATTTTTTTTAAACGACGACACTACATTGTCCGCTTTTAACTGCGTCCCGAAATTGAGGCATTGCGTGTTAATTTAACTCAACACTGCTCTATCCCACTGGGGCGAGGAATGGTAATGAATACAGTATTGCGAGAGTATCGAATCTATAACCGTCGCGCTAGTAGTCAAAC
Source organism: Heliconius erato demophoon (assembly GCA_018249695.1). Classification (NCBI taxonomy): domain Eukaryota; kingdom Metazoa; phylum Arthropoda; class Insecta; order Lepidoptera; family Nymphalidae; genus Heliconius; species Heliconius erato. The sequence continues at coordinate 2,654 of DWQW01005750.1, forward strand.
TGTGAAAACGGTCAAAATTCGCAACAGTGGCCTCTTAACTTCAACAATTTATATTTTTTTGTACATAACACGATTACAAAATGAATACCTACATAATGTAGGTATGTAATTATAGTGACACTAAAATATTTTAAATTATATTGAAAAAACCTGTTTAACGGTAAATAAATTTACGAATTCTTTATCAGGTTCCAGGTCGTGTGAAACAGAATATTATCCGAAAATTCTTTTGTGCACTTCCATTTATTTGGTAAACAATGTTTTTTATTACACAAATATTGCACTTTTTTTAGGGTACAGATATCGTAAAAGAGTAGGTGTAAATGGAGAGGGCGGGATAGGTTCCGTATCACCGCTTGGTCTTTTGTTTATTCCTTTTTTTTAGCTTTGTATCCAGCATGTAGCAAAGTTAGAGGGAACATAGGAAACTCCGTTCCTCATGCACCGCCCAATTTTTTAGAAATTGTTTGTTGAGTGGGGGAAATGACCGCCAGGCTTTGTCTTCTTACCAGAGCGAGGAAATCAAAATATTCCTAATTGGGAATAGAACTCACACCCTATGTATTTACTGTCTTATTAAGCTTTAATATAAGAAAGGTCTTACACAAGTTATGGCCTTAGTTTCAAAAAAAAATTAAAGCAATAAAAAACCTGCAAATACATGCTAAACACATTAACACATTGAAAATACCTTGTACCGTTAAACCAGTCTTTGGGAGACATTTTGGTCACCCATACTTATATATTGTAAAGAGATAAAGATAAAAAAGAAACGTTTGATATAGATATTAAAACTGGAAACATGTACACATATTCAGTTTATATGTACATGTGATTATCTATACTAATATTATAAAATTGAACCCTTTTGACCCCATTTATAGTTTATTTGGTTTGAAATTATATATTCATTTTGTGTTAGATAGTTCATTTACGAAGGATTTCGTACGATTGAATCTAATGGCAAAAAATATTTTTAAGTCCTGGAAAGAAATCTCTTAAGACTTGTGGTGACAATTTCAAGTCTACTATCCTCCATAGTACCTACCTATAAAATTTGTAGTGTTATTTATTTAAAATTTTATCAAGGCGCCATAGAAGCGCAGTGGAACAGTATCCGGCTATACAAATATTCGTGGCCGCTCGATGTCCGCTCGAGGGAAATTCATATTTTAAACTTCAATACATTTCTCGGATTTGTTGAGACTAACTAATTTTATTTTATTAATTATTAAAGTGCCACATGGGATGTATGGGAAATACAAGCTCATCAATTTTAATGACATTTAAAAGGAAAATATATACGCAGTAAACTTAGACAATATATAACATACGATATCCTACTTTCACAGCCTCACCTAACATGACTAATATTTTAAACAAGACATTTACATAATAACTGTGCGTCAGGATTTCTTATATAAACATATAAATAATATGATTCATAATATGCTGGATTTTTTTAATATGCATTTTGCATAATCTGCAACAAATTAAGTACAGTTTTTTTAGATGTTTCCCATGACGGACTGCTCTTGGGTAGAGAGTGGGAGCAGCCTACCGGCTTTTCTTCATGCTATATATCGCCTATAGCAGGGTAGGAAGAGGAAATATAATATTAAGATACCCCCTTCCCCACTTTCAAGTGGCGGAAATAAACGTCGCGCGTCTCATTACTGGAGCGAGAAAATAGATTAGTTCATATCAACTACTGAGAATCGATGCCACAACCGTTGCATTTACAGTCAGACGTTTGAAAACTACGTTAAGGCTGCTATTACTGGTGGATTATATACGCCATACGATGCTGAAATAACATATCGATATGAAATGGTTTTTATTATTATTTTTATATTTTTCCGAATTTGTATTTTGAAAGATATTTTATAAATGGCCACTTAGATGGCTTTTTTCGCCAAGTACGCTTTAAATACAAAAAAATGTACTTATGAAATTTCTCGATAAAAAATTAATTTGAGATATGATTTCTTAATAATTATCCCATCTACTGTTATAATTTACTACATATCGATCATATGCAGTAAATTGTATTAGTAGGAATTGAACCAACAACCATCAGACGATGTCATTATAACACGACGCCCTCCAATTTTATTATATTTATCTATGTATAACTAAGGAGTCCATTCTGTAAAAATGTAGAACAAAATGTCAATGCCCTCCTATATATTGTGTATGTTTGTACATCACTATTTACGCCCTACTTTTTCCAAATATTTACCAAGAATTAATATGTATTTTTTTATTTGTAAAACTAATACTGACTTAGTTGTCACCTACAATTAACTAAACTTGCGCCACTATATCAATGTTATGGAATATTAATTATTATTCGATCGAGACCAGTCGTGGCGTAGGGGCACAAAGTGTGACAGTAAACGTAACTGGTTGTGGGTTCGATCCCCTCTCTCGAGGAAATTAAATTCTTATTTACGAAACAAAGCGCAGTGTTACGTTCCGTCACACAACATGTAATGCCTCCAGAACTCGGCGGAAGGTGGGTAACGGAGTGTCTTATCACTAGGTTCCCTCTTCTTACCCTGCTGTGTACGGGATACAGCGTGAAGCTGCGTAGTCATAGAGACCTGGTGTTAAAACACTTCAGTCACCATTTTCCGATATATTTTTAAGATATTTGTTAGTTGAGTGGCGGAACTTAAGCCTTCTATTTGACCAGTCTTTTTCTTTCGGCTGTTTGTCATTGCAGGTTTGGTAGCTTATTGTCATGACACTCCACTCGAATTGGAAACATTGCTTATTGTGTTGCGGAACTTAACGCCGTAGCATGTTTATTAACTAACTTAACATTTTAATAAGACAATATAATTTTTATAATGGAGTAAATATGGGGGTTATTACTATCGCTTAGTTCACAGTACCAATATTTTAGTGAATAGAAAACAGTAATTAATCAAAATAATAATCAAATATTTAAAAAATGCTCAGATAACATAAATATACTTATTAGCTAACAGATAATAATAAAAAATGTAGTGACTCATCACTGTGTTATTTACTTTCAAACCATTTTAAGAAATGACCGTATTTGGTAACTTGTAGTTTTATAAAAAATATTGCTGATATTAAAAAATATGCGTAGTACTCGTACAATGTAAGCGTGGCTGCGTTGGATAGTATTTGAATACGAATATTGAACACGCGATAGGTGTAGGTTCTAGTTCCATTCGTAGGAAGGATATAGAACTGATATTATCTATAATTAGAAAAATCTTTCCCGAGTGACTAATTAAAAACGCACAGACGAAAGTACCGAAAACTACTTAGAAAGTTGAAATTTGGCATATATACGAGTGTTCCCCTATACTCGGCAATGTTTTCTGAAAAATATTTCAGGAAACGGGAACGGGATTTTCTATTTTATGTCTTAAAGTAATCAAAGCTGTAGGCGATCTTTTTCTTTCTTTTATCTTTTTGAATTAAAAAGATGTTCGAACTGAATATGAGGATAATGACTTAAATGAGGGTTAACCATCGATTTTAATAGAACACTAAATTATTTTCAGAGATCTACTGAGTATCCAACAATTTAGTTATTTAGATACTCGTGTACCGTCTTATTGTGGCACACAAGAACAGTAGCTGACTGTAAACACGTGGGTCGCGGTTTCGAAGTCCCCATTTTGGGGATTTTTTTATTAACAACATCTTGGATTTGTGCGGCGTACAGTCCTGTCTGTCAACACTGGTTTAGAAATTAACAGGAAACCGTTAACTTCTGCCTATCATGCTATGCAGGAAAAAGTGTGAAGCAAAAAAAAAAAGTGAAGCAAGAAAAAAAAATATTGATTGAAAATATAATTTCGGGGTCAAGTAAAAAAAAATACAAAACCAACAAACACTAAGCAAGTGGCGCCCGTCAATACACGACGACACAGGCGGCCGACATGCGAAAGGAAGTGAAAGTGGGGAAAACCTACAGACAGGCAAACTGGTGAGTTTAAATGGATGGATGAACTCTTTTTTATTATTTAAATGTAATTAACTGTAAATAGTTTGTTATTTGTGGTCTATACTTCAGGAAATAGGAGAGATGTGTCATTCTGTCTTTTTAATCAAAACCAATCAGATAATGGTATGCAGGAGAGCATGTGGCAGCCAAATCTTCATTATTTTATAAACCTAAAAGTTTTAATCTGACCCAAAACTGGTAAGTATGATCAAGAAATCTGAAATTTGGTACTTTGGCAGTTAATAGATAAATCTAGTACACAAAATAGTGTCTAACTTACGTTAAACTATAAACATTTTTTTTCATATTTTCTTGGAAATTATATTAGAAATTACTTAATTAATTAACAGAAGCTTTGCACAGTTACAACACCCTGCCGGGAAACACTACTAAACCCTAATAAATTGTAAGCGCCTACGAAAATGAGCAAATAACGGTTTTCTGACCATTAGTTTATAAAAATATTAATAAATTATTTATATTGTAACTTTATACTTTAACTTTAGTTATCTTTTCACCTCATGTCACCATCCAAACTTCATATTTGTTGTTCGTTCTTACAAATAACGAAGGTCTGGCTGTCACAGGGTCTTGGGGCACTACAAATATATCGTTATAAGATTATGAGGCCAGTCGTGGCGCAGGGGCACAAAATGTGATTGTAAAACCGATAGGTATTGGGTACGATCCCCAGTCGAATCGTTATTGCAGTCACACGACGTCTGCTGCGGCCAGGTGACAGATACCTATATTTATTTAAAAAGATTTTAAGTCCATAGTATTCATGTTCAATAAATATATATTTAAAATTTAAAGAATAGATATACTGAAAAGACACTATAAATTAACGAACAAACAAATATATCTATATATAATATGTATGTATATATTTAAGACTACTCTTTTTCGCTTCGTAGTCGCGTAAAAAGTATAAGTGAATATAGTAAAGTTACTAAAATGTCGGTCTTCGCGGAACGAATCATCTATTATTATGCACATTTTGTTGTAGAATTTGTGAAAGAGTGAAAATATTTTGACAAAACAATATGAGGTTACGTTTAAATTTTACTTTCAGTCGTATTATACAAATATTTGTATATATATCTATATAGGTATACAAGAGACTCAAACGCGGCTTCGCTCGCCTAAACTAATTTTAATACTATAATCAATTTTTTTGTATCCTATGTTATTTTTAATATCTCTAAGAATATGTGTGCAAAGTTTCATGATAATTAGATGAGTAGTTTTGGCGTGAAAGCGTAACAAACTTATTACTCAAAATTATTAACTTTGGACAGATTTTCATACGGTTTTCAATAATAGAAAATACACAGTTGGAATGTGGGGGACAGAAGTATCCTAATCAGAACATAGTGTCTTAAGATTAGGTTCCCTAATTCCTTCTGCTTACTTTGTGTTGCACACAACAGTGTAAGTGTAAGTGTAAGTAGTGCTAAGACACTCCGTTTCCCACTTTCCATTGAAATCTGGAGAATTCAACGCCGCGCTTTGCTTCGACACAAGAGCGAAGAATTGAAAATATAAATATAAATAAATATTTCATTTCCTCCAATGGGGATCGAACTGTCAACCAGTCGATTATACAGTCAATCTTTATGCCCCTGCGCCACGACTAGCCCGAGATATGTAGGTAAATAAGATTTTCTTTTTCATACATTTGATTATCCCGATATTCGATCACCTAATTAATACTATTAATAATTACTCCAATTTATCGAGTTCATATCAAAATTACGAGGCCAGCCGTGGCGCAGCGGCACGAAGTGTGACTGTAAAATCGACTGGTTGTGGGTTCGATCTCCACTCGGGGTAATGAAAGATTTACTTAAATTTATTGCCACTACTTAAATTTATTGTTATGCCACTCAGCACACAATGCCTCCAGAATTTAACAGAAAGTGGGAAACGGAGTGTCTTAACACTAGGTTCCCTCTGCCTACCCTGCAGTATGCGGAAAGCGTGAAGCTGATTTATTTATTTTATATCAAAATTAAAATACAAAACATATAGCATAAAATAAAACTCACCTTGTAAATAATCGAAGTTCAACACAACCGGACCAGCGGTCACAGCGCTCAAATTAAACAACACTTGTAACAATATAAAACCGAAAGTGAAATTTAGACCTAAAGTGCGTATATTGTCCACCAAGTGTAATAAACACTTTGTATAATCACTCGACACTTTTGGGTGGCTGTGAGGCCACGCGGTCAAAGGTGGGCCCATATTGTTTGGTTGTTATCTCTGGTGCATCGTTTTTATCTGGAACAAAAAATGGAAATTTAAGTTGAATATTGTTTTTGGGATATCGTATGTAGGTATTTTTAGAATATGACAACACTGCCTATGAAATTGGCAGTTAGTAAGTTTATAATTAATCGTAATTTGATCAATTTAATATATTTTGATTTCATTCATGATAAATACCTAATAATAATATTAAAATAAAAAAGAAACTAATTTTAAATCAAGTTAAAAAGTTAACTAAATTTAATATGAAGTATTTAGATTTTTAGGAAAAAAAAAATGGATAATTCAAGAAATATCGGCGTATTCTTTTAAGCCAATGTTTTTGGCTGATATGAAACAAAAATTATAAACTTGATAAACTATGTCAGTTTCAAAATTAAAGACATTTCAGGATAATCGTGGCGAAGGAGCAAAAGCTTACGGCTTTAAACGCTATAGGTTGTAGGTTCGATTCCTACTCGATAAAATGATATATTTACTCGCTTCGCTCTGGTAACGAGGTAAAGTGCGGCATTAAGCTTAGCCACTCAACATGTAATGCCTCCAGAACTCAGCATAAAGTGTAGAGTAAAAATGTCTTCATGTGAGCTTTCCTCTGCCTATCCCGCTACGTGCGGGATATAACGTGAAGCAAAAGCCTTTCCGCTATTTCTACGAGGCGTATAGCGTGAAGTTTTATAAAAAAAGAAGAAAAAACATACATTTCAATTTAATATATACTTAAAAATAATTTCAATACACGCTAGAGACGGACGAACAATGACGTCACTCGCCCCCTTAGAAAGTGAAACGTCTAACTGTATAACGTTATAATAAGGACACCAACACGCAGACTTAGCTAACAGATAATATTAATAAAAAAATGTAGTGACTCATCACTATGTTGTTTACTTTCCAACCTTTTATAGAAATTACCACGCTCGGTAGCTTATCCTTCTATTCTATCTATTTCTAATATATAATTTATAGACATCTTGACGCAGTTGGATACTTGACTTGCGATGTTCATGGGTTCGATCTCCATTCAGGGTGTAAAATTTTCATTGTAAGTAAAGAATAAGTATGTTAACACTACGTTCTATCTGCCTCTTCTCTAATATGCGGGAAACTAATAAGAATGTAACAGTCAGTTGCATGCATTACGGAGTAGGCGGAGCATCTCACCTCCCAATTTTCGAGTGTAAACATATATAAATATAAATAAAAAATAATTTATTCCCACACGAGAATCGAACTCACAACCGTCGTTTTTCAAATAAAAAGAAACCGTATAAAATTATATGCAGCATCGCCATAAATTACAATTACAACAACGGCCGAGCTGAGATAATCTTATACAATCCGGCAAGGTTGCTAACGGTCGTCTCATTTTCCTAGCGGTACTGTGCATCTTATCGAAACCACATTGTGTCGAGTGAATAAAGTTTTGCTAGCTAAATTAAATTTAAAGGTACGTGAGTTCGATTCTTAGACTTAGGTTTGTCTCTATCTGAAGGGAGAGGGTGTAAGAGTGTGACTCTATGATGTCTCAGATTTATTTATTACAGCTACATAGATTTATAGAAAATTTAAAATTGTATTAAAATATTAATTAGTGGTATAATAATAATTATTATTATTAATAAACTTTGAAGACACAAGCGTGTGAATGAAAACGCGACAAGTGTGGCTTTGATACGATTTGACGATCTTTTGTTTTTCTGGTAACGAAGCAACCATTTTAGAAACCATAAACATGTGCTAAATTTTGTAAGTTTATGTATGTATGTTCACATGTTTATCCAGAAATTTCTTATAAAATCATATGGAGATGATTTTGGAATGAACCAGATTAAGTCCAACTTAGGGAACAGTCCAAGATTCATCAAAAATGCTTCAGTAGTATCGTATCGTATATCCAGTACTTAAATTAAACCGTATCTCATTTAAAATTTAATAGGTACTTTAAGTATTTATTCTTTAAATAGTTTTTTAAGTTAGATTAGTTAGTAAGAGTCAATAATGTAAATGTTTTGCTTTTAAATTATCTCTAAAGTAAGCAAAACAGCTTTGTTAATTTAAGTATTTATTTCTGCAAATGACATTTTCATGTTTTTTCAACAAAAAAATACGGTTACTTTCAAGAGAATGTTGTCAGATTTTTTTTGAAGATTTTAACACTAATGGTAGGTGCATGTTAATAGTGACGTCTTACTTAAAAAAAATACCGTAAATACTTAAAATATAGGTAGAGGTACGGTTACTTAGGTAGTTGAGATCTAATTGCTGTTGTTTCCGAATTTAAAACCGTTTTCTTATACAATTTCAAAGAAAAAATATTCTGAGATATTTGGATTGTTAAAACATATAATTTTAATATAATTTTAATGTGTTGATTTTCTTTTTCCCTTTGTCTATATCCGGGATACAGCGTGATACCAAAAAAAAACATGTATTATTAGCAAAAATTAGCATAAGATATTCCCAAGAACAGTAAAGTGACGATACAACACGTAATGGTATAATTTAGTAGGTAGATGTGTGCCGCACCGTTAGACGGACATGTGTGAAAGTTAGTCTTCTGCTGACCCTACTGCCTCTGTGCTACCAATTTGCGCTGGCTTAAGGCGAATTCCGTGGGTATTGCGATTTGATATAGATATATAATTTTATATGTGTAATACTAAAATTATAGCTTCACGCTGTATCCCGCAAATAGCAGGTTAGTGAGAGGAAACCTAATGCTGAGACACACGTTCACGTTAATTTATTGCAAGTTAAGTAGCGGACCTCAACGCCGTTTTTTATCTTGTTATTAGAGCGAGGACATGAAAATAATTCCTCTGAGTGGAAATCGAACACACAGCTGTCCTGTTTACAGTCAGACGCCGTTCCAGTGCGACACGACGTGACCTGTATATATTTTTAATATTAAAATTAATATAATTAAAAAGTATTATACATATATAAGAGGCCGCCGTGGCGCAGAGGCACAAGGTTGTGACCGTAACGCGGTGGTTGTAGGTTCGATTCTTTATTAATATTTTAATTTCTTCGCTATATATTCGATACCAAGGCAAAAAAAGCCCGGCGTTGACTTCCGCCACTTAATTCTTAACTTTATGTCTTGAATAATTAGGCGGAAAGTAGGGAATTATAGGAAATTAGGAAATATTATTTCATTTGCGTACATTTTACGATATTCCTCGTGCTACTTTTATTTACCACAAACTGTGATTGGAAATTGAAGCAGGTTGTCAAGGAACCTTCCTGCGGCTGACTACAAAGCATGCTGCCTCACAACAAGCACTCCGTTCCCATTATGACACTTCCGTTCCCCAATTTCCGCCGAATTCTTGAGACATTCCGTATTGATTGGAACTCAACGCCGCGCTTTGACGTACCCAGGAATAATAAAATATTAAATTAAATAATTTCATACATTGTAGTAAAAAAAAGAACCTCACACATTATTATTTTATTACTCAACTAAATCACTTATAAATACGATTTGCTCAAAATGATAACATTAAATTGAGGATAATATTTCTTTTATTACATAGAATTAAGAATCTATGTCAAAGTCGGTCACGTCTGAGTGACGTGCATTTAGACTTTATTAGACAATGTGAAGTCAATTTTACAATAAACATTACTTTGTAAGACGCCATCGTGGCGCAGGGGTACGAGCGTGTGACTGTACTGTTGATGGTGAGTTCGATCCCCACTCGGGAATGTATATGTATTTAATATTTTCAAGCACTCCACAATTTTATGGAGTGTTGATCCAGAGGTGCGGTAAAGATATATTAATAAAAAGAGCGATCTCTTATTTTTATTACATTAGAAAAATTTACTTTTTACTAAATTCAAGTCGAAGAACAACAGAAATTGTAACAATAGTATCAAAAGTTAATTGTGGAGGAGACTAATGTAAGAGCTAAGAGTGCACTAATTCAAATCTATTTTTCCATTTAATCCACGTTATATATGTATTAACAATTGATTATCTTACTATACGATGATTGCGGGTTCGATTCCAACTTGGAATATTAAAAAGGAGCATCTCCATATGACTTTTAGTTTTCAAGAAATTCGCGGCCAAATACATTTATGGAATTTAGCACACGTTGATAGGCTAAGTAGATCATCATACTTCAAAAGTTACCAATACCAATATAATAACCAATATCACACACATGCGTGTCAAACTGATATCCTCCTTTTTTGGAATTGGTGAAATATAAAGCTACTTTTAAAGAATGTATAAAAAATAACGCAGCGAAATTTGAGGCTAATTTAAAAAAAATAATGAACTCCATATTTCATTAAAAAAAAACAAATATTTTCCTATTCTACTAATAATATAAAAGTGGCAGTTTGTGAGGAGGGGTGTTTGTTTCAAATTTCACACAAAAAATTACTAAACAAATTTAAAAGAAACTTCGATTATATATCATAATAACATATTTATATAAAGATTTTGAATAATACGGCTACAACAAATTAAAACGGGCGAAGCCGTGTTTGGGTCGCTAGTTAAAAATAAAATCAATTACTCTTATATCTAAAATACAGTTAGATATTAACAGTTTGTTTACAATTAGCGGTCGTAACGGATTCAGGTGGTTTGGAACGTCACAGATTATTAAATGTCGATGCACAGATAATCGAATTACTAAGTAGGGTGTGTAATCGAATTAAACCTTTTTAGTGGTTACGATTCTTTGAATATTCTACGGTCGTTACAAGGCTAGCGGTTTTAATGTTTTTTAAGTTAACATTATTACTATTATCTGAATATTATGTATACTTTATTTAGCATTTTTAGAGGGCATAGAGCCAAAAGTCTCTCCTTCTCCATATTTTTATTTAAAGACTATGAGTTATGTACTGAAGTCTGTGTGTATTTACACTACCTTGGGTTGGGTTATCCCTAAAAAATGCGAGCACAAATATCTGGATCGAGGGAGGGAGGAGGGATGTCAGCGATCGCAAAGGAATTAACCGCGAGCGCTAATCGAGGATAATATCGGTTTTCCCCATAGCAGGATTGACAAGACCTTATACTGCTAGAAGTCTTGTCGAAGGGGGAAAATAATTATTAATTCCCACTAGTTGTCTACTAGAACCCACAGCAATTGAGTTCACGATTAGATGCTTTCCCTCTGCATTACGATAGCCCCGGCATAGCATGGCATAATAAATATTATTATAATTTTAATATATGTTAACTAACTCATAGAGTCGTATATTGTAGGTAATTAGACTGACTAAGCTATCAGTAATGTCAGTGGTAGTATCGATATTTATTAAAGTAAAGGACTCAGGTATCAGATTACAGAGTCATGTAGACACACTTTTCATAATATTTTTATATCTTTTATACGTAATGTAATATAGAACCAAGAATATTTTAAATTCTTAGATATACCAGGTTGTCATGGACACTATGCAATTCCTAAAAAATATTACAATTTGCTCCAGTAGTTCCTGAGGTTAGTGCGTTCATCCAAATAAACTCTTCAGTTTAATAAAAAGATATAAGAGAATTAAATGTAACACGATCATTAAAAAAAACGTATTTTACATTGCTTAATTATGATTGATATTAAAACTGATTCAATTCAGGATTAAAATAATCATTTACTGCCATATCTTAAAAAAATATTTAAAAAAAAGCCTTTTATTACTAAAGTAATTAACGATGTGAACATAAAGGTAAAAAGGATCTGATTATATATGGTGTAATGAAAAGTTTAATAGTCGGATGATGATTTCTTTTATTATTTAATGTAAATTTAATGAAGCTTGCCAGCTTCAGCTTCTTGTCAGTGGACAGTATCTTACTTAGTGATGGTTGCGAGTTTGATACCCATACGGGGCAATACAAATAATTAAATAAAAAAATATATATTTATCAAAAATAGTCCAATTTAATTATTATATTTTTTTGTAAATTGGTTACAATTTTTTTATTATTATATAGTGTACTGTGGTGTACAGTCTACAATAGTCGCTTACTTTCGCTATATTTCGAATATGACAAAGGAAAATGGAAGCAGAGGAAATCTAATGTTAAGACACTCGTTTCCCTCTTCTTCCTTCTAATTTGTTATAGGAGATATGATATAGAAATTAGTATAATGTACAAAAAAATATAAAAATATACTTTCTTGTATATTATTCTAATTTTATATTAGTTTTACCTGTCGGTTATATTCTGTCTATTGCTTACAACTAAGTATTTAAAGAAACTTTGTAGAGCTCTTATCGCTAAGAAAAAGTGGAGCAAACTGAATAATGTAGGTAGATATATATAATAATACAAAATACAGGAAAGACACACACAGCCAGACTCAAACTGGTCCTTCTTGCTCACACGTCTATTATACTAACGGTATTATTGATAAATTGATAAATTAAGTCTTGTTTTAATTTAACATTATGAAAGTATTTCAAAAATGTAATTTGTCGCATCACTACGCTTGAATTTAATTATTAAGGATTTTTTATAACTGTTTAAATTAATGTTTCGTTTTATTTTTATATTTTTCCTATTGACACGGATGCCAGCCGCGATGCAGGGGCAAAAGCTTCTGACTGTAGTCAGGGCAAGTCGCGGGCTCGATTCTCACTCGAGGAAATGATAAAGAAGACTAAAACGATTGTATACATTCTTGGGCCTAAAATATAAAGAGATGAAAATTATATGATTTAATAATGTTTCCATCTTCTTCAATTTCTTCGCTGTGGTGTCGAGGCAAAGCACGGCATTGAGTTTCGCCACTCAACACGCAATGCCTTCAGAATTTGGCGGGACGTGGGCAACGGAGAGTCTTACACTAGGGACCCTCCCTCTGTCTACCTTGCTATATGTGGTACGCTGCGTGAAGTTGACACATAAAAACTATATATCGGATTTTTTTTCTTTTAAAAATTTATTATACTATACAAAATCTATTTGCAATATGCGAAATACAGCGCGAAATATAGAGCAGGGTAGGCAGAAGGAACCTAGTGTTAAGGCACTTTGTTCCTTACTTTACGCTGAATTTTTGAAGTTTTGCTTGTTGCGTGTCGAAATTTAACGTCGAGCTTTGTCTTGTTGAGAGATTTCTTCAAGTGGGAATCGAACCCACAACCGTCCGCCAAATCCGTTGGCGCAGCGCCACGACTGTCGATTATAAACTCTTATTAAAAATCTTACTTTTTATGTATTTTATTTTCTTTTATACGCATATACTTTTCTCCAAATTATTTCCGCACTGCATCCGATGTGGTACTGCATCGTGATATGAATCTAAAAAGCTATTTATTCTATTGTATGTTAATTTGCAAACTGACAACTTCATTATACAGTTATTGGCTTTAAGTTGAAAATGGGCGCTAAAAGTATATCTTTATTGCACAGACTATAAATATACAAAGTCAATAGTTATATAGATTGTACAGATAATGAAGACTCTTAATAGAATTATAAAAAAGCTTCTTTTTTAAAATGTTTTGGTCCATTTTTAAAATTATGTATTTTAATTTTATGAAACAAAAAAAGAAAAAAATCAATTAAAGGGAAAACTTTTACTCAATAATTAAATTTCACCTATGCACTAATCTGCTAATTGTTTGATAAGCGAATGCGGGTGCTACTACAATATTATTTTGCATGTTAATCTCCGATAAAATTGCCACATATACTTTCACATATTTTTTACATAGTAAATTAAAACAAAAATTTTTTTTGCTATTTTTTAATTTCTACTTCAGTTGCAGGCTGTTTTCTGCATATAGCAGAGTACGCATAGAGAACCTAGTGTTAATACATTCCGTTCTCTACTTTCCGCCATGTCTTACGAGGCATTGCGTTTTGAGTGGCGAAAGTTAACGCCGGCCTTTTGCCCTAATGCCAAAGTGAAGAAATAATTTGTTCCTCCGAGTGTCTACTCGAACCCACAACCATCACAGTACAATTACACCTTTCTACCTCTGCGCCACTACGACCTCAATATTTTACATAATTTTGACTAAATATGAACACTTAGATAATAAGTATTTCAACTTAACGATTAAGTAGTCTTAGCATAAAGCTTTTAATTAAATTTAATTTTTAGAAAACGTATAAACCCGCGCCTGCTGGAAACCGACCAGGTACCACGTTGAACGTATGGATTAGTGGTCAAAGCACCTGGTCGGTTTCCAGGAGGCATGGGTTCGAGTCCAGTTACGTTCAAATTTTTATACGTTTTCTTAATAAGTACAAAAGCAATATATTAATATTGCAGCCCTAGTATTAATTAGTTACAACTTATCACATAACTTACTCAACTTGAAAGCAAAACTTAATTATCAAAACAACATAAAATTTAGATAACCATAGCTGTTGAAGCCGTTTACAATATACTATTGGCCACCACC
>DWQW01005751.1:0-17311 GCA_018249695.1 Heliconius erato demophoon
AGATAAGGAGGCATGCAAGGTCACTGACGATGACGTCCACGATAGAGCGAAGTGGAGAAGCAAAATTAGGAAAGCTGACCCCACCACCATGTGGGATTCATAGCTAGGAAGAGAGAGAGAGAGAGAGTTATCTACGGAAAGCTACTCTTTGCTCTTCTTGACTCTGTAAAATATACGGGCGTTTATAATTCTGTTTTGCTACATTTTGTATGGCATTAACTTGGTTGTTAAAATATATAAGTTATAACTTATGGTATGGAACCTCGGTCAGCGAGTTTAAATGGCCCTTGACCGGTTTTTATTATATTAAATATCTTTAAATAATGACAAAGACCTAAGAGCTATCTATTTTTGTAGAAAATAGGAATAGACTTATTTTCAATCGCATTATACTGATATTCTTGTTCGTCATATAAAAATATAAAACGTGGGTAGTTTCTGACTTTGTAGCTGTTTCCTAGAATGTAGAATACATCGTATTTTTGAAAGAAATAAATTGAAACATTTTTCTATGTTAAATATATAATAAGGAGATAACAATAAAGAAAAGAGAGCATGAGAGACTCTACAATTGATAATATTCAATTGATGCCAACGTGGCGCAGTGAAATAAATTGGTAACGCGATGGATGTCGGTTTGAGAATCACTTGCATTAAAATATTTTATTTCCCCGTGGTAGTAGGCAAGATTTGCCATTAATAGCGCACTATTTCGAAAACTGTGCGGATGCTGAGGATTTGTAGTATCTTATTATTAGGTTCCTTCTGCGTAAGTGCAAAAAAGAAAAAGTTGAAAAAGCGTTATTTATTTGTTGTTATTATGTTCTTAAGTGTCATAAATCACTTAGATCTCCATTTCTCTTTTGGAAGCTTAGCTGATGGAATCCGCTACGAAGAGGATACGATAGAGACGAGATACACGTAATGAGGTACTAGCGACGATGTCACAGTAAGAATGAACAAGAACGTGCTCAGCTGGTTTGGGCACGTCGAATGAATGAGCGATGAAAGAATGGCAAAAAAGACTTATGACAGAAAAGAGAGTGGTAAGATAGGTAGGGGGAGACCTCGGTTGACCTTCGCAAAATACAGTATCAAAGATACTGGAGGAAGGTCACGTAAAAAACATGACAGGATCCCCCGGAGGGCATAAGGAGTATGGCGTTCTCTCTGACTACCCCGCTAGGCGTAATAAAGCGTAAAGCTAAGTAAGTAAGTAGATTGGAATGATGATAAGATATTTCATATACCTTATCAATTTCTTCTATATTTCTTTCAACTTTATAGTAATTGGATATCGTATGGCGAGCTGTTGGGGAGTGGCAACCTCACGGACCTAAGACATTCAGAGGGGAATTGCAAGCCATTCTATGCCTCAGGCTTGCCTTGATTGGCCGGCAGAGTAAAGCACAAGAGCTACATATATGCTCGAAAAGAAGGAAGTGCTCAGTCTGCGTAATAACGGGAAACCCCCTCTCGAGCTGCTGGAAATTCTTTATTTTAGTATAATAACTAAATTTACAATATTGAAAGCTTTCGAATAATACTGCAAGATAAGAGATAGAGTGACTCGCTGGCTGCCATCATCACAGATGTAAATAATATACACAAGATATGAAAATAAAATAAAATAATATTAAGGAGGCACTCCAAAAGAACCTAACCTTAATACAAATTGTAGTATTATTGTATTATATATATATAGAGAATGTAATAATTTGTTGATAAATAATATAAAATAATAGGGTATATGTTCTAATACGTAATAATAATATAAAATTTGATGCACGATTCGAATAAATAAATTGTATGTACTTCAAAACAAGTGAGGCCAGTCATGGTGACGGTGAGGTGCACAAGTGTGTGACACGTGGTTGTGGGTTCCATCCCCCCTCGAAAGAATGAAATATTTATTTAAATTTATATTTTCATTTGTTCGCTCTGACGTCGAAGTAAAGCGCGGCGTTGAGTTCCGCTACCTCAGTGCCTTCGAAATTTGACGAAAAATGGGGAAGTGTCAAAAATAGCGATATAAATATTTAGAGCGGTGGCTTGCCGCGTCGAGTTCTAAAAAAGAAAAGTGGGGAACGGAAGTGACTTAATGGGAAAGGAGTGTTTTAACTACGCTGTTGTGTGCGGGATACATCGTGAAGTTAAAAAACATATTTAGACCGGCGGAACACACCCTTTCTGATAAGATTAAAATTAGCTTTAGGCTAAACCTTCCCAATGAAACTCAACCATTACCAGAGCAATATCCACATATTAACTACGCCAAGACGGTATTTTGTTTTTAATTAATACAATTTTCATTATAGAAATTAATAAGTATAACTATTATATTTTATTATATACGAAGTTATAATGATATTAAAGTTATAATAAAATGTTTAAAGAGTTCAATGCTCGTGCACGAACACGCGATATGCACATTTGGTAGCTTTATAGAGCTTAAAGGAGCTTTAATGAAATCAGACGAAGCTTATTTGGGTATTAATCATGATGTTAGTTAAATATTGATATCTTTGTGTTGTCAATCACGAGATTTGATAGGTGCTGTCATTAGAATGAAGATGGATTATGAAAGAAATGAAGCTTATGAGTAGAAATGGCCTATTTTTTAACTTCAGGCTGTATAGAAGACAAACAGTGGGAACTTAGTGTTAAGATACTGTAGTGAAGAAATTTTTCATTTCTGCTCAATATTGAGTGGCGGGAACGTAATTCATTTCCACGAATGGAAATAGAACCCACAACAGTTGTGGCCCAGCGTCTGGTACCGCCAGACTTTTGGAAAATTTAATTTTAGCGAATTTGCTTAAAGATAAATAGAGATTAGATTGTGTTTATATTATAGTACCTATATTTAAGAGGCCACTCCTGGCGTAGGGGCACAAAGTGTGACTGTAAAATCGACTGGTTGTGGGTTCGATCCCCACTCGAGGAGATGAAATACTTATTTACATTTATATATTCATTTCTTCGCTCTGGTGTCGAGGTAAAGCGCGGTGAATTCCGCCACACAACACGCAATACCTCCAGAACTCGGCTGGAAGTGGGAAACGGAGTGTCTTAAAACTAGGTTCCTCTTGCCCACCCTGCTGTGTGCGGGATACAATGTGAAGCTGATTTTGATTTTTTTATCTATATTTATTTTATGTGACTTCCACCAAAAACAGAGTGGGCTATCAGTTTTTGAATATAAATATATTTTGGGAATTGAACTTACAATCAACCTTTATACAAAATAACGGTCGAACTAAGCCACAACGGTATATAATAAATATACATTTATTTAGAAAACAGATACTTAGCAAAATTTCATTTAATGATGTATATTTTATAAATAATTTTAAAGTTTAGCAGACTTTCATGTTACATTAAGCTTAAAAAGTGTACAAATAAAAAAAAATGTTCACAAGATAACTGGGAAAAGCACGAAATTTAAGAAAAAATAAACTAAAACTACGACTCTAATGAAAACCGCCCTTTAAAGGGTTCCAAAAAGCATTTTTCTTTAGCTGGTCGTCATTTGTTACTTTAGTTTCATTTTGTAAAACAGTATTTTGTATTGTTCGAAGTTTATTACTCGTATTTTAAGCTTTAACTTTATTTCACAGTATACAAGGTTTCACAGTAAACGCCACGCTCTGGCTACCTGAGCGGCAAAATAAATATAGTTAATTCCCCTGCGCAGAAATTGAACCCACAACTTCCCTGTGTACACGGTGTTTCTTTGCACTACGGTAGCTTTAAACTTAACAACTTTAATTAAAAATATGTTTAAATAATTTCACGTTTTTTAAGGATAGATGGATGAAGTTTAACACTCCGTCTCCGCGAAGTTTTCGGAAATTTGAGTGTTTGTTTCCTCCGAGTGAGGTCGAACTCATAACCATCGTGTTAACAGACACTGTGCCACTGGGCCACAGCGCCTTAAAAAATATTTTTGAAACTAATTTCTTTTTTCTTTACGCCATAAAATTATTAACGTTTGCATTCAGTAAGGAGTGTCGATAATTTCTTTGGCTTCGGTATTATTTTTAATTCCCAGGTCATGTCTGTATAATCCTTTCTATACTTAACCGTGAACGTTTCTAAAGTACCTACTCTGTATTAGTTGCAGCGGCTTCTTCTTTTTAAATTGTTTAGAAATTTATGAAAGAAAAAGGTCACAGCTGTCGTGGCGCAGTGTTGCGGGTTCAATTTCTACTCGGGAGAATGAATTATTTTTTTCTCGCTCTGGTAACAAGACTGCGTGGCGTTGCGTTCTGCCACTTAACGCACAATATCTCATAAATTGAGTGATGCGCAAAAATAAATGCTGCTTTAAATTTCATTAAAAACTATACATCATAGGTAACTGTCATTTTGAACAATGGAAATTTTAAAATACTTTATAATTACTAATATACGTTGCCATAGCAACGTGTATATCACTTTACATATACAAAATAGTAAGGTAGTGTGTGTTATGTTGTATTTATTGCTTTAATGTACCTTATAAGCATTATTATTGAAAGATATTAGCGTTCTGCTCTTCTCCAAATTGGATACTCCTCCGTCCGCGCAATTTTCGTAAAAATGAGTTCACAGGTTTTCCTTTACGTATTAATAATATGATATTAAAAATATATTTATTGATATGGGAATTTTATATATCCTTATCTCAAATATAGAGATGAATTGAATCTACAACCATCGTACAGGAGTTATATATACCTCTACGACAATCTTGGTCTTATACAAAACATCTGTTTTATTTACCTAGATACATTGATTTTAAAGTAGGCGTAAAGGAACTGAATCGATATATTTCTAAGCTGACCTGCTTACTCTACAATAATGTAGGGTTTCCTTAAAAGATAAAAAAACACTATATATTGTAAAAATAATCTAAACAGAGCTTTTATTCATTGTTCACACAAAGTTAGCGGGCGCGTTAATCACTTCGAACGTGTTATCATGTTAGTACTTACGAGCCCTGGATTAAATGATTTACATAAAAGTCTATATGTTTCGTATAATTAAAACTTTTTTTTGCTTTTTTTTATTTTTGCTCAATATTAAATTTTTTTTGCTTAAAATCTATTCTATGTTAGTTTTAAAAATGTTAATTTTAACTGCTAAGCCATTTCGTTCCGCCACCCAAAACATAATGCTTTGTGCATTCGGAGAATAGAAAGGAACGGAGGTCTTAGCACTTCCCTATATCTGCTAGATAGAGGGAGATCCGTGTATCTTAGGACGCCTTGTACCTAGGGACAGTGATACATTTATTTCGGCGCTATAAGTACCACATGCGAAACTCGTGGTCTTTTGTGTCCAAAATCTCGATCGTGCCCGAAAAGGTCGGTGATTTTGAATACTGACGTTAGAAAGTTGCACATTAGCAAAATTTTCCTGGTGTTTTTTTTCTTTATCTCTATTCATCAATTTTTTGAGTGGAGAATTTGAGGCAAGAGGACTTATATTACGCATACTTAGTTGTCAGCTTATGTGTATTTCCTTTTTTCTACTCTCTTAGTGCTTCCCCACGTTTCTGATCTACCAACAAGTCATATTTCAACTTTTTAAGTCCAGTAGTTTCGTCTGTTCGTTGTCAGCGTTCCTTAAAATGAAGATTTTCTTACATATAATTCGACTAAATAAAAAAGCTTCATGAATCTAGGATATATCCTATTGTGAAAGTAAGCGAATCTATAAAAAATATACTCTTGTTTGAGTAAAGTCGTAGTATTTAGTTAGCTACTACTTTTTTAGCACTGAGTAAATTTCTTAATCCGTACCGTGATTCCACAGTAACGCCCTCTCGCGATATACCGTGGAGGGCTATCAGATCCGTAGTGTGTTGATAACAGATAATGTTTATAGTGAACACGCCCTCGGTAAAGTAAATCACTTATGGGGTAGGAGATAAGGCTGAAGGTAGAGAAATTAAATTAGAGTGTAGTTTTTAAACAAAGTAAATTGGTTTGGATTTCTCGAAGCAGCTTTTACTTTGCATGGCAGAGTTGATAGGGAGAAGCCAGTGTTGATTTTTGAAGTGTTGCGTATTAAGTGAAAATATTATTAATAATAATAAGCAATGTGGGGCAGCGGCACAGCGTTCGAATGTAAACGAGAATTTTGTGCATTCGATTCCCACTCAGGTGAATAAAATATTGAACATTTACATTTCGTCACTCTCCTAACCTCTTTCCGCCGAATTCTAGACGCATTTCGAGTTGAATGGCGGAACGCAACGCCGTACTTTGCCTCGACACCAGAACGACGAAAGTAAATTATAAATTTAAATAAAAAAAACATTTTTTGTGCCCCAAACGATAGAACCCACAGCCAGTCGATTTAATAGTCACACTTTTTTCCTCTGCGCCACTACTGGGCTCTAACACAAATGAAAATAAAAGAAAATCTTTACTCATGCATAAAAATATAACATTTTTATCATAACTAAGTCAAATACATTCTCCTCCGTTTTCAATTTTAGATTTTGATCAATTTTCTTTATATTTCATAGAAAATTGGTGTTCGTTTAAAGTTTTATTTTATTTGTTTCAGTTCCACGTTCCTGCTTCGTGCATATAGCAGGGTAGGACCCCAGCGTTAAAGCAATGCTTTTTCTAATATCTGACAGTTTTTCGAGTGTGTGTAGTGTAGTGGAGTAGCGGAACTCAACGCCACTGTTTGTCTTACAGATGCGGGAAAATGAATATAGTTCATGTTGTACCAATCGTCCGTGTCACAGTATTTTTTATGGGAAAGAAAAGGTAACCGAGCGTACGGGTCACCTGATGGTAAGTGATCACCGCCGCTCACGACCCCGTTAACACCTCATGTGATACAGGTACAGGTACGTTACCGGCCTTTGAGGTGGAGATAGATGCGCTTCTTGAAGATATCCATGTCGTATAGACCTGGTTAGATACAGTCACTGCGCCATGATGGACTGTAGTACTGTATGCTGTTCACACTCACAGCACTCGTTGGTTGTAGTGTCGAGTGTCTACATAGTTTGTAATTATTACAATTTACTTTTTTTTTAATAATCTATACATATAATTAAACTATGACAGGCCGCTATATGCTTATGGAAGACATATGAAAAAAATTATTGTCGTCATTTACTAATGTAACAGAACCTAAAACAATGGTTTTACTCGGATCCGCCTCATGCTGTGCACGGCCAGTTCCACTCGAACTAAGCGAAGCTATATTGAGTAAAATTTTGCGAAATTTTCTGTTTTGTCCGCACGCGCTGGGTTACGTTAGTCAAAGTTAAATTTCTGCGCGTGAACTTCAAAACGTTCCACAGCTTAACTCTATGGGACACATTTTGACCATTTACTCAAAAACTATCATTACAATTATCACCAAACTACTTCTCTGGGATCACCGTGTCGATCAACGGTCTAGGAGGAGTAGCGATTACAACGAAAGACATTTTTGATCAATAATTTTAGTATATTTGTTAGTCATTGTGTTTAATTACGTTAATCTCAGAAACGGCTTGATCGATTCTAATGTTTTTTTCATTAGAATCGATCAAGATTCTGTTGCACTACAGCAAACCTCCATTAACATTTAGTGTTTGTTTTATTTTTATTGTTTCGTAAATAAAGAAGTTATGTCAATTTAAATATTTTGTTCAAAAAAATTACTACAAACAAACTATTAAACATACTGAAATTTTAGGCTCCAATGAAAAAAAAATAAAAAATAGATAATCTAGTGTAAAATTGAACTTACAAACACATATAAATAGGTAATCATTAATAATTGTGTAGTTTAATCGGACGAAGCCGCGAGCGGGTCGCAAGTTGTAGAATAAAAGCAATTTTACTAAAGTAATCTATGAAAAATCCCTTTTAATATTAAGTATATAAAAAAGGTTTTTGGAAATAATTTTGCGCACATAATTCTTTTTTCATACAAGAGCTTAAGAGAAAATAGTTATATATCACTCAGTTTCACTTTCTGTTCATAGAAAAAAATAGCTTCATGCTTCATCCGTCATGTAGAGTAGAAAGAAAGGCCGGTCCTAGTGTCAAGTTAGACTAAATAGCAAAAAATATTAGTGTCAAGTGTCTCCGTTCTCCATGAATGTTTGTAGCGCCACTCTACACTACTACTCAACCCCGCAATTCGTGCGAGTATATATATAGGTACTTATTGTGAAGGCGGTAATGCCTCTATTTTTTCCAACCAGACCTCGTTTCTGATAATAAAGTTATAAAGATGTATAAAAAGTTGCCAGTTAGTTAATACGATTTCGTGTCTAGATCACTTTTCCACCTTCCTTCCTTGGTTCGCTTATTTTATTTCTTCAACTGTAATGGAAATTATTTAGTTTTCGCAACTGTGATTTAAAACTTAAGATAGTGTTTTATACCGCATCGTAGTTTGCGGAGAGACAGAGAAAATTTTGATCTGACCATCAATTTTTACCCTTTCATTCATATGGATGCATTTCTTACTGAACAGCAGAACTTAATGCTGCGCTTTGTTCTGCAAGACCGGTGTCACATATTGTCTTAAAATGGATTCCTATACTGTGTACGTCTCACTGGCCGCGTCTACATCTGACTTCACTATCGACATGGTCATTGATCCCACCGACGATGTGTGCAGTTGATATGCTAAAAGTTATGGTTAATTAAAAAAAAATACGTTTAAGACAGTTAATTTTGTTTTATTTTAAGACATTTTGTTTTAATTTTCGGGTATTTAAAATATTTTGCAGGAAAAAATGTTTTAATACTTACTAGTCAACGCCCGCAATCTTATTTGCGTGTACTTATATAATTTCATTATTTTGTGCCGTGTGATCCCGGCCTAGAATAGGATCATCCTGGTACTGGTGGTGTCGTAAGAGGTGACTAAGTACGTGTGGTAGAGTCACGTCGCCAGCAATGACAATACGCATGGGCAGACTCGACCGGATCATTACCACCCCCGGCATATAAAACCGGCGTTAAGTAGTAGTTTTATACCATTGCGTTTCGCATCAGGTAATGCCGGGCTCCGGAACCCAATCCACCTTACAGGCAACGCACCTGCAGCTCCTCTGGTGTTGCACGAGGGCAGCGGTAATCACTTACCATCAGGTGACTCGATCGCTCGTTTGCCTTGTCTTTTCCATAAAAAAAAAGTAAATTTCATATTCATAGAAATTTCGCCAAATCCTCTCTGAGTGCTTCTCCACCCTCCATAAACTACCTACATGTCCAATTTCAGCTTTGTAAGTCCAGTAGTTTCGTCTGTTCGTTGTTTGTAGTTAAGATATATATATACAGGGTGGAAGTGTCAGCACCACATTATATGAAACCACAGTTTTAACTACTCTATAAAAGCCTAATATAATTCAGAAAAAAATAAATTCCCAAAAATGAAAAAGTTTTTTTTTCAAACAAAATAAATAATAAAATTGTCATTTTAAAACATAACGCCATTTGTAAGGATGACGCACGCACACATAAACTTATCAAAGGAACACCGCCGCACACGCCTCATTTCGAAATCGAGTCGTATGTATTGGCGATAAAGTTCAAAGTTGTTTAACCTTTAGTAATATTTTTGTAGTAGTAAGTGTTTATGTTATTGGGATCTATACGTAATTGCGTCCCACGAAATACAGGTATGGATAAAAATCGTGAAATGAAAAAAAAATATTACGTCCAAACTGTTGAGGCATATTGATTAATTCCACATTTTCAAAGAGAATTACGTATGGAGGGAGAGAATTGGTTGATATAACCAAAGGCTCCAATATAAAAAAAAGCTCTGTTCACAAGCACATCAATGAATTCCCCACTTACCGCGTAATGTCTCAAAAGTTAAGCGGTGCGTTGGAAACAGAATCTCTTGACACTAAATTGCCTTTTCTTACCTACCCATTGAATGTAGAGTAAGTATCTTTCTCTATCGAAATATTTTTATCGTATAACCACATTTATTTGTCTACTAGCGTTCTTCACGCAGCACTTTGGAGTCCTCTTGCTTATTATCAAAACAACTTTATGATCAACAACTCTTGTGAAGTAGAAACCACTTGAGCAGTTTTATTATACGTATACTTCCTTAACTTATATAATTGTTTCAAAACAATGAATTTTCGGTTATAATGTTGTTTTTTCAGCATCACGCTGTACCCCTCATATAGCAGGGTATGCAGAGAGAAGCTGGTACTAAGACACTCCGTTTTCCGCGCCCCGCCCAATTTTTGAGGCATTAATAATATATTTTTCTTTACATTTTATAAGACCATATAGATAACATATAGATTTATATCGATAAAAATTGTTATTTGATATATGTACATATAACTTGAATGTGCCTAGCAGCATCTGTGACTGTGGTAGTGGTCGGCTCACAACCCTATCTTTGTTATTATTACAGGCGAGGTGAGGCATTTTATATATTTCGAATTTTAAACCGATTTCCGAGACATTGTGGGCATAACTCAACGCCGCGCTTTGTTTTGTTACCAGGGCGAACATGAAAAAACAAATCACCACGTTTACAGTAATGTTGTGCCGTTACGAATCGAACCCTCAACCTGCCACGTTCACAGTCGCAAGCTATTTTACAAAAAATTATAAAAAAAAATAAATCAATTTATCTAAAAAGCTAAAATAATTTAGCTAGCTCTCAGATATCCGTAGCGTGTCTAAACGCTGCCAAGTTGCCACGACAGGGGTATCAGACGACGCCTAATGATGTGTGACGGCGTCGAGATTCAACAAAATTCTATTTTTCTATCCTTCATTCCGAACACTTTGCTATCGTTTGTCATTTATGTCTCAAGGTTAGTCGGATTGATCGTTTTCTTTTAATATGAAAAATTTGTGAGCATACCAGTTCAAATATGTTTTGGGGGAATATTTATAGTTTCAGCAAGGAAATGACAATAATTTAAACATAAGGGTGTCACAACCAAACGTGTCATAGCGACAAAGCGTCTATCTGTAAATGCGACTGTTGTGAGTTTGATTCTCAGTCGGGTAAACGAATTATTTTCCTTTCTTTGCTCCGGTAACAGGCCAAAGCGCTGTATTAAATGTCACCAATACGTTTTTTTAACAAAAAAACGCTTTATAGAGAGCATTTTTTAATTTTTTTTATGAGCATTTTCAATTTTTTGAAAAAAAAATAAAAACCTTTTTTTGATTAATTTTTGTTACTGTTATTTATTATATTTATGTTGAAAAGGTGACGTTATATTTCAAGCTATAAAGAAAACCACATATTGTAAAATTATATAGGGAATAATAATGTTGTTAAATTATATAACCATTTAATATTATAATAAAACTTATTTTTCCTCAATAATCAGTTGTTGAAAACACTTGCATGCTTAAAAAAAAGGCTATAAGAAATAGGGGTGCGAGTGGTGGGGGGTACGCCAGAGCGCCGACTCCGGCAGTACCCCGTCGACTCTCAGATAGTGAGCGCGTGTACCCTCGATGTGTATGTGTTACGTGATATAATGTGTATTATTATATAGATATCAATTATTTATTATTATTGTTATAGAGAGAAAAATATTACTGTAAAATACATGTGTGAGTGAACTTGTGACTAATAATAGGTATTGATATTATTTAATTTTGAATATTTTTATTACATTAAATTATTTATAAATGGATATTTTTTTTGTTTTTACTAATTAGTTTTTGATATTTGCGATTTTTAATAATTTTTTATGATATAAGTGAATTTTGTGGTTGCGGCCTATTGAGAGTGTGATTGTGTGTCACGATTTGCGGTTATCAAGGCAGGTAGGAGTTACACATAGATCTGATGGCTCATTTAAGATATATTTGTTATATTTTTATATAAAAATATAGGTTGCAATATTTAATATTGCATATTTAAATAAATTTAGCAACGAATTTACTATTGTAAACAATATTTTTTTATAATAATTATTATTATCTATTAATCTTATAATGTAATTTTCTATAATTACAAGGTACATAGGAGTTCCAATTAAATTGATCATGAAACACTATTTTGAAATCGACCAATTTTACATCAAAAGCTTTTGATCGTTGAAAATAGAATTTTCAAGTAACAGATAATTATAGTATACAATTGTACGCGTGTATATACGTGTGTACGTGTGTGTATTTATAATTATGTGTGTGTTACATGATTTCGTATTAAGCATTAAAAACTTTAAAAGAATAAATACTTTAACCGCATATTATTTACATAATAATCAATTTAACATTAAATGATAAACTAAGCTTTTAAATATATCATTGGGTATAATGAGTGAGGTTAGTCGTGGCGCAGCACGGGCAGCGCGCGCCTGTACGGGTGACAGGTTATGTGTTCGATTTCCACTCGAGGAGATAAAATATTTAATATTATCATTTCCCCGCTCTGGTAACCCAAATTCATTTAATGTTGCCTAAACTCGGCGGAATGTTGGGTTTTGTCTCCCACGTGCCCTCCACCTACCCTGCTATTTGTGAGATACAGCGTGAAGCTAAAAAATATATACTATATTAATGGAAGCATTGAGTGTAATCAATTACTTTACCGCGAGTATCTATGTAAGGGGAAAGCTCTCTGCGAGCTTTTGCCTTATGATGATCAAAATATTTTGAGTAAGCACTTAAATTTCATAACATTGGACTGTGTTGGAATTTATTTACGTGTGTTTGTGTGTGTGTGTTCATATATTTACGTACATACATATATATATAAAAATATTTTCGATAGTCTGGATGAGTTAGACTATAGTCACTATGTTCGTTTTAAAAAACAAAAAACAAATTAAAAGAATCTTGGAAAATAGAGAGGGATATGTTTTAATAATAAGCTATCGCAATAAAGGTAGATTTGTTAAATGAAAACAAAAAATAAAATTAATATATTTGGTGATATACATAGTTTGGTGATATACATATATAGTTTCATTAGAAATTATAATGAATAAAATAAAAAAAATATTATGGGAATTTAAAAGAATTTTGGGCATTACGCTACTTAATAGCCTAGATTAACACATGGGACACCCTTTCATCCCGGTAATACCCCGGCTCACCCACTGTTAGCAAGTTATGTTAAAATACACATTTTTCGCTTCTCTTGACCCATTTCTCAATTCAGATGAAATATCTTGCAGAGACTCGTAGTTATGGAACAAAACTAAACAAAAATATAATAGTTCTAATAGTGCTTGTTGTTAATATTTAAACGTGTGTATTGTGCCTCTATTTATAAAAACCTATCATATGTAGGTATATAATACGCAAGTGATTTTTTCAATGGCTTTAGTTATATTTTGGTTAGTGGAACTTAAACGTTTACGCCTATAGCTGTGTAATAATATAATGTTGAAGTTTTTATTTGGTTGAACGCATTGATCTCAGAAAGTACTAGTCCGAAGTGAAAAAAATATTTATGTGCTGGATAGTACATCTATTGAGGAAAGTCAGGATATAAATAGGCATCACGTTAAGGGATGTGTGGTCAGAGCTACCTCGGTTTCATACAATGTGTCACATGTCAAAACTTTTATTTATTTCCGTTTCCCTGGAGGCGAAGCCACTGACTAAAAGCAGTTAAAGTTAGTGTCGTACATAGAAACAAGTAACAGAATATAAAATAAAATAACTATAAGAAATCATTTAATAATAGCAACCTAAATGCTCGCTTACACTTCTTTGTATATTAGAGTCAAATTATAGAATTTTTTACATAATTTGCAGCCTGTATTGTTCTGGTGTATCAGCTGTACTTCTGTAAAGTGTTATCTAAAATCTTTTGTAGTTTTTGTGTGAAAGTAGGACGAACATTCATTTTTCACATTTATAATATTAATAACACGATGGGGAACGGAGTGTCTTATCACTAGATTCCCTCTGCCTACCCTGCTGTGCGCGGAATACAGCGTGAAGCTGTAGCTGTAGCTGTATATTAATAGGATTCTAGGAGCATTAATTAAATACTCAATATTTCATGTATTCTACACCATTGTTTGTAATCTAACGGTATTCAATAGTTTGTATGGTGTTATGGTCGATATATCATGCGATATCAGATAGGACCGGCTTAACTTGCCCTCCAAAGAGGGATTATCCAGTTTCCCTTAAATTGGCTATCCATCTTAACGTCTTAATCAGAACTGCTCATCTGTTACAATGCGGAGATTCGCGATTTCAACAATTTTAATGTTTTATATGTTTTTTAGGATTCCGTACCTCAAAGGGTAAAAACGGAATCCTTATAGGATTCACACTTTGTTGTCACTTTGTTGTCTGTCTGTCCGTCTGTCAAGACCAATATCAAGATGGCGTGTGGGAGGCATAAAGCTGAATTAAAATATTTAGATGTGGTCACTTGAAGCGCAAAAAAAATTCAAGCATTCAAAAGATACAAGCATTTATCGATATGGCTGCATTTTGTATGAAATTTCATTCCTCCAGAATGTATAGAGTTCTTCATGTGGACTTATAGTTATAAAATTTGGGAAACAGTGAGAACTTACCATTGTATGTTGCCATTAAGTAATAAAGGAAAAGAAAACGGAACCGGAAAGCGAAAATTTATAGGTACTTTACGTACTATTTATAAAAAAAATCATTACAAACTTTTGCTTGTAATTCATTTCATGAAAATTGAGCGTGTGGGCATATGCTCAATTTAGGCCAACATAAGTTTTCTAACTTTTATAAGGACTTCCCGTTTACCTGTCCTGAAATTGGTAAGGAGTCTAGGTAGGCCAGTCCTACTCGCATTTTACCGGTTCTTTTTGAGCAAAGTCCCGTAAAAATCGATTTTTCACACAGACAAAACTTCTTGACTCAGAAATTTGAAATTTAATATGATTTGTAGATTAGAGAGTGTAGGGGAGTCCTAAGAGAAAATTTCTCCAAATTCCGATGAAAACGGAAAAAACTAAATTTTTGACATTTTGAGGTTTATGTAAGTAAAGTCGAGGTCAGTCGTGGCGCAGCGGCACAAGCGTGTGACTGTAAACAAGAAAGGGTTCTATTCCTACTTGAGGAAATAAAATATTTAATATTTTCATTTCCTTGCTCCGATAACGAGGCAAAGCTCGGCGTTGAGTTCCGCCACTCAACCGCAACACGCTATGCCTCCAGAAATCACCGGTAGGTGGGGAACGGAGTGTCCTAACACTAGGTTCTCAGATTCCCTACATTACCATACGCGGGATACATCGTGAAGCTAAAAAAACGTAAATAAAATTACGATTGACTAGTTAAACATAAACAAAGTATTACATGATTTTATAATCCGTAAACTTATATCAATAAACAAATATTGTACATGTGTAAATAAAATGTTATAAATGTCACGAACGAGATAAATGCAGAGCTTTCGTTTTATTCGAGCTTACATCAAGCTTAATTAGAAACTTCAATTCCAATTAGCACTGTATAATGTTGATTTGTGACGTCTGTCTCGGCCTGGTATAGCTTAATCAAAAGTAAACTTTGAGGCTCTCTCTTAGAGCTTTGTACGTTATTATATACGAACACCGTCGTTAGATACTTCTGAGTGTTATAATGTCTTTAAAGCTACGGAATGGAGAGAACAGTGTTTCTTCATTGAACGTTCTGGCTTCGGTGCATATCTATGTTAATCTATATTTATATACTAATAATAGGATAAAATTGAAGAACGTGTTTGGATGAACGCACTCATCACAGGAAGTAGTAGTTCAAATTGAATTGCCACCCTAATAGATGGGCCCTAGCGGCCTATCCGCGGCTTATATTTATATTTGTAATATTTTTTTCCCTTGGTATATTGGACAGTTAGAATAAACTATTGCCTAATTATTATCTAATAAAGACATTAGACGTTAAATTTACATATTTTTTAGGTACTAAACATATCGTTGTTGCTGTCATTTGTACGTCTCTAAAAGTGGTACAGCAAAGATCACCGCGATAGATATTAACAATTATATACTTAACACTTCAATAAAAATAAATATATCCATCCATGTAAGAGGCCTGTCGTGGCACACTGATACAAGCGAGCGACTGTAAACACGACAGGTTCTGGGTTTAATTTCCACTCAAGGAAATGAAATATTTAACAATTTTATTTCCTCGATTTGGAAATGAGGTAAAGCGCGGTGTTAAATTCCACCACTCAACATGCAATGCCTTCAGAAGTTATGTATGTACCGGATAGATCGTGTAGCCAAAAATAAATCCATGGTAGTTTTTTTATTCAAAATGTGGATTATTATTTATAGTTAGAAAGAAAACATTGCCCCAGCAAAAAAGCGTGGCGGAACTCAACAGCGGGATTTGGCTTGGCGCCTGAGCGGATAAATAAATAAAATATTAAAAAATAATGATTAATTTCCCCGTTTGGGATTGAACTCACAACCATCGCGTTACAATCACGACATTGTGCCCCTGCGCCACGAGGGCCGTTCAAATTTACATACGTTTCTAAATATTTTTCATTCCTTAGTGTGTTTTATATATTTAGCCTAGTATTTACATCGAGTAATATATCTAAACAGCTGTATTTAATTATTAGTAGATTTACTATTACTACGCACGCCTAGTTCACTAGACTTCCTAACTACTAGATTAAATCTAATTTGAAAATTTTTGTACCTTATTTTTGTACACATATTTAACCTATTATATGCGGGATAAAGCCTGAAAATAATAAAAATAATATAACCATATAAAAAGGAAAATATTCTCATTAAAACTGAACAACAATTATAGTTGAGTGTGTACTTTATGTGTTCTGCACGTTCACTCGAGTGGTCATTTAATTGTATTGATTTGTTTAAATCAATTCACATTTTGAATGTGTGTGTCCTACACTAACTGTAGGTTCAAAGAAAAAAAGAAACAGTTTCACGATTTTTCGATAGCAAGCTAGGCAGAGATAACCTAGTGTTAAGATTCTCCGCCGCTTGCCACAAATTTTTCGGGCCAATTGCGTGTAGTGGCAAAACTTAACGCCGCGCTTTGTATAGCAGGTCAGATGAAAATAATTTATTCATCTCCCGGGAGAGGGATCGAGTGCACAACCAGTGAGCTTACAGATGAAGTCGGCCAAAGATTATAAGTAACTAGAGGGCGCGCGCGGCTTCGCCCGCTTATTAGGAGTGAATTCTAAAAAAACCACGAAACACGTGTTCAATAAAATATTTTTAACAGTCTGAATTTAAAAAAATTAAATTAAATTAGCTTCACGCTATATCCCGCACACAGCAGGGTAGGCAGAGGGAACCTAGTGTTAAGACACTCCGTTCCCCACTTTCTGCCGAATTCTGGAGGCATTGCGTGTTGAG
>DWQW01005752.1:0-17310 GCA_018249695.1 Heliconius erato demophoon
CGGAAAGCGCTTACAATAATATAGATTATTAATTATAAATATAGATTATTAATTGTATTTATGTAATCATTCAAGTAGTTTTAATATTCATAGTTTATTAATTGATTGATGCAGACGTTGATAACATAGGATACACAGAGTAAACCTAGAATTAAGACATTCCTTTTCGAGACATTGCATCTTGAGCGGTGGAACTTAAGGCTGTGCTTGGTCTTGATACGACAGCAGATAAATGAAAATATTGCATTCCATCAAATATCAAAGTCGCTTCGCCACAACCGCTTCAAACTACGACTTAGTAGCTCTTCACTTGAATTACTTTATTTTAATAGTACTTACAATGAAATGTTATACAATTTTCTCACAAAGACCCACTTTTGCAGCTTCGTTCTATTGTTTCATACTAATAAGTTTCTTCTTCTTCAAAGTAATAGCATAAAGTCAACAGATAGTTGAACATATATATATTATTGGAAATTCTAGAGAATACTAAATCAGCTACACGGTGTATCCCGCACACAGCAGGGTAGGCAGATGGAACCTAGAGTTGAGAAACTCCGTTCCCCACTTTCCGCCAAGTTC
The DNA here is from genome assembly GCA_018249695.1 of Heliconius erato demophoon. Taxonomy (NCBI): domain Eukaryota; kingdom Metazoa; phylum Arthropoda; class Insecta; order Lepidoptera; family Nymphalidae; genus Heliconius; species Heliconius erato. The sequence continues at coordinate 583 of DWQW01005752.1, forward strand.
TGAAGGCATTGCGTGTTGAGTGGCGCAACTCAACGCCGCGTTTTGTCTCGACTTCAAAGCGAAGAAATGAGTATATAAATATAAGTAAATATTTCATCTCCTCGAGTGAGTATCGAACCCACAACCAGTCGATTTTGCAGTCACACTTTGTACTGCGCCACGACTGGCCTCAAATCACTCAACTGGCAAGAATACTTATTTTATTTCTTATAAAGTGCGGATGGTATAATTTGACTAGCTTTTACTTACAGATTTGCCTTCAGGTCAATTAGATATCCATTTTCACTCAACTAAGAGTTGTGTATGCTATACGAATATCTTAAATTGAATTTCCAACACATAATAAATTTTTAATTCTGGATTTAAAAACTTATATAAATATAGGCCAGTCGTGCGACTGACGTAAACGCGACAGGTTGTGAAATGCAATATTTTACATTTTCGTTACCTCACTTTAGACTCGAGGTAAATCACGGCGTTAAGTTCCATCACTCAACCCAATGCCTCAAGAATTAAGAGGAAAGTGGAGAACGGAAATGTCGTAATGAGAACGGAGTCTTATCACTTGATCCTCAGGCACCAGTTTGCTAGTTCCTACATTCAATAAAACTACCTCCTCTACTTTATAATATAAGCATTGATATGGACTTTCCCCTTTGGATGTTTTCTTCGCATTAAATAAACAAAAGAAAAGACGAAAAGCGAAGCCATTAGTAAATACAGAAATATATTTTTTAGCTTCTCAAATCTCTTGCAAATATGGGGATGGGCAAAGAGAATTAAATATTAGATAATAGCTATCCATTATGCCCTTGTACCTTTATACAACTGAAACTTTAGCATTTAATAACACAAAGTTTGCTATTAGTTTCTCTTAAATTATGGTAGGACACGACTTATTTAACTTGCTTTGCTAACCACACGGGGTTCTACTATTGGATTTAAGCTTGGCTTAATTAAAAACTATATGTAAATTATTTTATCACTTATCGTGTTATTTATACACTTAATTTTTTTTATTGGAACCGGTCGTGGCCCAGCGGCACGAGGTGTGACTGTAAAATCGACTGGTTGTGGGTCCGATCCCCACTCGAGGAAATGAAATATTCACTTAAATTTATATTCCCATTTCTTCGCTCTGGTGTCGAGGTTAAGCGCAGCGTTGAGTTCTGCCACTCAACACGCAATGCCTCAAGAATTCGGCAGAAAGTGGGGAACGAAGTGTCTTAACACTAAGTTTCCTCTGCCTACCCTGCTGTGTGTTAGATACAGCGTGAAGCTGATTTCTCAATTCAAATAAATATTATCAAAAATGCGCACAAAATGGTAGTCAAAGCTGTAATGGGTAAAGAATAGCACATTTATAATGCAAATCACCCTCACAAAGCCCACACAGCGCTCGCGTGTTGCATAGTGAAATAGTACTTTTTTTACCGGAATAGGGCTGCGGTGGACTAACGAATGCAAAAATACTTCTTTTTCTAAACAAACAGTGGATAAAAAGTGTGTAGTTGAAGTTGAGTTGGTTAAGTTAGATATTCTTTCTTTAGAAGAGTTTTTGGGTTTGTATTTTAAAGATAAAAATAAAGTCATCGTGGAACGGCACAGCGTCCAACGCGACGGTTGTGGGTTTGATTCCCATTCAGAGAAAAAATATTTTCATTTATGCTTTGGTTACAAACAATTCGCTGGCGTAGAGTTCTGCCACTTCAACGCGAAATGTATCGAAAATTGAGCGGAGAGTGGAAAATGAAATGTCTCAATATTATCTTCCCTCTTATTACTCTGCTATGTGCTCGTACAGATTGAAGCTAATAAATAACAAATTAAGTAAGTTACGTAATCGATTAACAATACCTATTATAGTAATCCATACTTATAATAAAGTCGTAACAGATCGGTGTCTATACATGGAAGATATTTAAGGAAAAATGTTATTGGACACCTTTATATATTATTTATGTAATAGATCACAAAAATAACAAACCGAAAAGTAAACATTTATAGACATTTGATAGAAAAAATCATGACAAACTTATATTTTTAGTTCATTTTGCGCGCAAATTTAAGTTTATTAATTTTTTACCATCGCATCATCAAAACCTTCAAGGTATTTCCCAATCACAATATTGAAATTGTTACAGAACCCTCGGTGTGTGAGTCCGACTTGCGCTTGGCTGATTTTTTCTTAAATACACAATAAATAAACTTTCGTATATTTCAAGCGTGCATAACCGCACGGGAGCTGAATCTATAACTATTCATTTAATAAATACTGTTACAATATTTACATATTTTAGAGAATGAGGATGAGAAGAGACCTAAGATAGCAACAAAAATTGTAAATTAGATTATAAGTACAATTTTTCATATTTTTAATTAAAATTATGTTGACCCTATACTACAGAATGTTTTTCCGAGAAAATGTGGATGGAGTAAAACCCATTGGATAGATTTATTAGCGTCTCCCCTTAGGCGCATTATGACTGAAGCAATTTTGCATTGTTATCCTGGTACGAAATTAAAACTGCTTTGGTCCTCATGGCCACGTACATCTACAGTCACTGTGGACATTTTCTTTAAAATGATATGAATAAGTAAATTAAAATTATATACAATCAGCTTCACACTGTATCCTGCGTACAGCAAGGTAGGTAGAGACAACCTAGTGTTAAGACACTCCGTTCCTCACTTTCCGCCGTTTTTTTGGATTGCGTGTTGAGTGACGGAACTCCACAGCAGGTTTTTGTCTTGGTGCTAGAGCGAAGAAATGAAAATATTAATAAATAATAATTTAGTCCCTCGAGTGGGGATTGAACCTACAACCGTCGCGTTATGCCTGCTATATATGCAACGATAAATCGTAACCATTTAAAACTGTGCAGTTAAATCGAACGTTCGTAGTGCCTCCGCACGATTCCAATATCGAGTTCTCCACAAAAGCTTACGCAGGAAAAACGTCGCCCACAATGGAAAATGATGACGCGTTTGCGATACTAGTATCGCAAGCACTTTGTTGTCCGTCAGTCTGTCTGTCTGTCAAGAGCCTGAAAATCAAACCATATACTTACATTTACGGTCCCTTGATTTTCTTAATAAAGAATCGTACTTCTACATTTACTCAAAAACTAAAACTTACTACTTAAAAAATATATGGCCGCTTATATCGCAAAAAACGCGTATTTCCACACTATAAAGGAATTAAAATTAATAGGATACTTGCGATTGACCTATACACATTTGTATTTAAATAAAAAAAAAATGTACTAAAAGGGGGGTAAAATTTGGTATTAAAGCCGCTAAAGCCTTTCAAGCGAGGGATCAGATAAAAGGACTCTGGATAAGCTAAGATTGAATTTCAGAAAAAGCTTGAGATGTCAATTTTTGTACGGAAATGGCTGACGGTGGCAGAAATTGGCATAATTGTTTGAAGATGAACGAGGGCGCATATTTAAATACGTTGCCTTTTAATTATTTTTTTTCCTCGAATAGGAATCGAACCTACAAACTGTCCTATTCACAGTCACAATTTGTGCCTCTGCGATACGACTGACCTCAAATGTTCTCATATCATTTTATTAAGATATTTCATTTACCTTTAGTAGGAATCGAACATAAGATTATGTTCGATTCCTCGAGTCGAGTTTACGGCTCCACGCTTGTGCTGCTGTACCACAACTAGCCTTATATAAATAAACTAGAGGGCGCGCGCGGCTTCGCCCGCTTATTAGGAGTGAATTCTAAAAAAACCACGAAACACGTGTTCAATAAAATATTTTTAACAGTCCGATTTTTATAAAAATCGGTTTTGGGCTATCTAAATATAAGGGACCTCGTTTCAGGTGATTTTTCATAATTAGGTGTAATTTTCATTATTGTTCTTCGTAAATTGCTTTGTTGAAGGTGTCCTTAGTAGTATACCAAAAATAGATAATAATATCAAAAATAAATAAGTTCAAGCAGATATTTAAAATTTAAATATGTATATAATTTAAAGTTGCCACGCACAATTTACGCTATTAATACGTTTTCTTAAAACAACAAACAAACTTTGCAAACCGTTGCTTAGCAACGGTCGGTTGTTATTAACATGGCAGAATAAATTGCCTGTCAAATTACAAATTATTTATATATATTAGTATAAATGTGTAATGTAATGTTATATAGCCTATAGCACTTCCCAAGAATGCAGCTTTCATACAAAACAAAAACAAAGTAAATCGGACCAGTAGATCCAGAGATCTTAGCTTTTAAACAAACAAACAAACAAATTCTTCCGCTTTATTATATTAGTAGATGACATAGTGATATTATTGACATGGTTACGGTATTTGTCAAATTTGTTAAATAGATTTTTTATAGGATAAGTACTTATTATATAAATGAAATTAAATGTATTAAATAATATTGAAAAATATAGTAAAAATAAAATATATAAAATTTGTATTTTTTATTTATATTCTTTTTATCGTATTTATTTATACTTAAAAATCTTGATGCAATTAACCTGCAATCATCAAGTAATACACTCAAATTTGTCTTTATCTTCGTATTTCACCAACTAATCTAAAAATAAATAAAAGCTCAAGAAGAAAGAGAAGAACAAGAAAGAAAGGAAGCTGAAAAACGTGTGAGGGAAGAAGTAAAAGGGCTAAAATGATAGCTGAAGAACTAATACCACAAGACTAAACTAGAAAAAAACAACAAACATCTTTTTGGCGTCCTAACATGAATTATATATTTTTTTTAAATACTTGTATACAACATTAAGCTTCGTTATTAAAATATTTGTTTTGTTTAACGTCGTTCGAAGTTGTTTATAATTTATTTGATGAAATTACTCAACAAATTATCAAGGATTTAGGTATTCAATGCTTAAAACGTATAATTGCTTTTCTTTGATCCCTTATTTATGTTAAAATGAACATAAATTAACTATTTTATACAACAAGATTGAGTGAATTTTGCTTTACATTACACGCTTTAATTAGAAGATAAATATTTTGCTGGCATTTTTATTTCGGGGCTTACTTATTTTTAATTAAAAATGTAGGTCGCCTTTACTGGCCTACACAATGTCCAAAGAATACAAATTTAGTATTCAATATTTTACAGACTTCTGAAATGCTAGGAAAAAGCAAAGGAATTGTATAGTGTTTTGTCGAAAAGATTTCACGATATTTAGAAGAGATTTAATAGAAAGTAAATTGGTGTTGCTTTATGACGGAAATTTAAATGAAAACCGTTTTTTTAAGGTCAGTCGTGGCGCAGAGGCACAAAATATGACTGTAAAATCGACTGGTTGTGGGTTCGATCTCCACTTGAGGAATTTAAATATTTATTTACATTTGTAGTGTCGATGGAGGTGAATAAAAAGTCTACTTACGGCTTACACTGAGTATATTCAACACCACTTTAAAGTACGTATAGTTTGAACACAAATAGTAAATCACGACACAGTTTATACAAAAGTCAACCACAAACATATATATATATAAAACAGAACACGATAAATACCGATTTGGAAAAAAATAATAAAGAAAACAGTAGAACGTATGCAAAGCACATCGAGTGGCAAGCACCGACTGAAAGAATAATATCTGCCGTCGAGAAGGAGGTAGATGTGAAAAACGACAACTCCTTAGCGGTTTGGTCGACGGCAGCGAGCGCTTTCATATAAATATACTAAATACGAATACTTACTATAAAATATATAAATCCAATTAAATCTATGTATGATTCTATGAATGCATATACATGACACATATTAAATGAAAAAAAAATAAGGAACGGATTGTCTTATCACTACGTTCCCTCTGCCTACCCTGTTATGTGCGGGATACAGCGTGAATAGTGGTTGGTCCATTCTGATTAAAAAATGATTTTAAATGTTTCTGTTTTGTTGTATTTAGGTGGCTGTTCACGTATATTTACTGATTCGATGTTCTAGATTTTTAGTTAATTACTAAATTACTTATTTTTTAATTTAATTAACAGTATATATTAGGACTAAAATTTAAAGGTACTTTAGACATTTTGTCGTATATTAGGCGCTTAGTCTTCTAAATGCTTATTCATATTTATGTTAAGTTTTTGTTACGGACTTCTGAATATTTTTTCTCGAACAAAGCTATAAGACGTGCGTAATTTATAAACTTACCTTATAATAATTTAATTTACCTTCACGCTTTATCCCTAACGGGATAGTCAAGGAGAGTGTAATTTATATTATTTATTATTATATTATATATAGAATATTTTCGTTCGCCGTCCAAGGCGAAAGCGTAGTGTCTTAATACTAGGTTCCTACCAACCCTTCTAAGTGTGAAGCTGAAGAAATATGACTTATCATAAAACTATAAGACCAGTTGCCGTAAAATATAACTTTATCATAGGTTTATACTCGCTGTAATTAAGAGTGAACGCCGAAATTAAAAGCCACTAATAAAATAAACGTTAACAAAATGAATGTATAAACTTCTATAACAGAACGTATAAACTTCTAAACTTCTATCCTCAAGTACCTCGGGTTTAAAAGTACCCAGTCTTTTAGGAGGATTGCGTGGAGACACATGTCTACTACGTGAAAACCCCTTAGAGAATTTAAAAATGTTTTACTGTCGCATCGCACGCACGCATCACCCAGGATATCTTAGAATAACCTTAGTAATTGCCCAGAGATGGTCGATTAAAATCAATTATATTTTAAATGACAGATGTTACAGCTGATTGACATTGACACCTTGTGTAATGATTTTTCCATTTTTTTGCTTCAAGCGTTACATTCGTTTTTATGCGTTTTGAGAGCTTTCTCGTTTGTTTCCCTTTTTTCATTTTTGTAGGATCCTTGCTTTCTCAGTGGACACCGAATTCTTTACGATCTAACAACCGCCACGCTATAGATATGGATCGTTGTGTGAATTATGCGATAACCTCACTTTTACCAAATTTCTAATAACTCAGCTCTCATATTGCCAAAAGTGATACAATTTTCAGGGAATGAATGATGTACCTAAATCTATTAAACCATACCATTTTCATCTCTTTAAATTTTGGGCCAAAGAATGTTTGCAATCGTCTCCTTTGGACTATGTAATGGAGCTTGGATGGATTGAATGCTGGGCCATTCGATGAGACTAACGGACGTTCGCCTTTTGAATAGACTCAAATTAAATAGTTCAGTGGTTGCCTGAAAGGAAAGAAAAATACTTATTTAGAAAACGTATAAAAATTTAGCTTGATGAGAAAGTATGGCTTAGTGGTCAGAGCGCCTGGTCGGTCTCCAGGAGGCGCGGGTTCGAGTCCCGCTACGTTCAAATTTTTATACGTTTTCATAATAAGTATTTTAATATTTTTATTTCATCACTCAATCGTTGAGTTGGAACGTGGCATTGAGATCCGCTAGTTAGCGGATAGTAAGGAGCGAAGTGTTTTATCATTACGCTCCCTATGCCTACATCGCTACCTGCAGGACATATTGCGAAGCTGAAAAAAAATTGTCTATTCCATTTAGTCACGTTCTAACTGTACAATTTCAGTAACTATCTATATATTTATACGAATATATGTTTTATACGCTTATTACATTGAGGCCAATCGCCGCGCAGCGGCACAAAGTGTGACTGTAAAACAGACTGGTTGTGTAATTTACTTAAATTTATATTTCTATTTCTTCGCTCTGGTGTCGAGGTTAAGCGGAGCGTTGAGTTCTGCTACTCAACACGCAATGTCTCCAGAATTCGGCAGAAAGTGGGGAAGCGGAGTGTCTTAACATTAGGTTCCCTCTGCCTACCCTGCTGTGTGCGGAATACAGGAATACAGCGTGAAGCTGATTTTTTTTAAATCTACATATTTTGTTTATAATACTTGTAGGTACTTATAATCTTTTTTAAAAAAAAAGTATTTTAGCTTAAATATGTTAAAAATATATAAAATTTTTTTGCAAAGCTAAAATGGTATTACACTGAAATATCTAAACAGAGTATCTACTGTCTTTGCTGACGTTACGAGTTTAAATTATATGTATCTTATTTGTTTGAATTTATTTATGCTTTTTTTTCTCAGTCCGTCGTTTCGTTCGTCTTTTGTATCTTATAGAAAGAATTTCACAATATAAAAATAAGCGTTTAAACGTGACTTTGAATAATTTTGCATCGACGAAAAACTATTTTTTCATTTCGATACATATTATTTAAAATGTAAATTTTTTTAGACTGTCAGTAAAATAGTCCGTCGTAGCGCAGGGACAAGCGTACGAATAAACGGGACGGTTTTGTGTTCGATTCCCACTCGGAAATATTAAATATTAATTATTTTTAATTTTTGCAATACCTCAAGAAATCCATTTAAATAGAGAACGGATTGTCTTAACATTCGTTTCTCTTAGTCTATTCTGTTATGAGGTCATTGCGATGTTTACGAATAAATTCGGCAGCTTACGTTGTACGCGACGATTGTGGATACGAATTCAGGAAAGTTTTGAATACTATTTGGGAAGAAAAGGGGAAAGAAATTGATCTTGCTTTTAGATACTCAACAAATTGTGAAGAATAAGTAAGAATAATAGTAGTAATACTAATATTTCGTAGCTAAAGCGCGGCATCGAGTTCCGTCGCTTAACTAATTTCTTAGCTTAATATCTTGAATTCAGACGAAAAATGAAGAATGAAATATCTTAAAACTAGGTTCTTTATACCTATCCTGCTAAGCAGGAAAACACTGAAATAATAATCTACCTTTTGTCATTTTTTTTTTTATCTTTTTTAGACACTTTTAAATTTGCAACCATCTTGTAAAGTAACTTTTTGTATTACTGTCATTTTGTGGAATAGGCAGAACTAAATTTCAATATTGTTAATTTACCTTATTAGTTTTACTCACTACAGTATTATTATTTCAAAATGTCGCCGTTCTAATGAAATGACAAATATGTAAACTTATTAATTGTACCTATTGCTTAAAGTAACTGATATTACGGCAAATATAGGTTTCATTTAATTAATCTCTCGAGAGTTCTCTTTCTGTGCCATTTATCTAGTATCAGAAAAGTATAAATTAAAGTCACAGGATCCATTACAAGTCTACGTGCTCTTTTGAATATTAGCACCTGGTATATTGTACTGGTGTATTGTATACTACTTTACTTGAGAATGTCTCATGCTTCAATTTGGTTTCACATATATTCTAAAAAATGGACCTTACTCCATTCTCCACTTTCCGCTGTATTCTAGAGGCACTGCATATTGAGTGGCCAACGCCGTCGTGCGCCTCAATACTAGAGTGAAGAAATGAAAATATAAATTTAAATAAATATTATCTTGAAAAACGTGTTAGGAAAAGGTAAGATTAGATAAAAAAAATCAATATAAAGTAACCAATAAACCACCACGTAAATTAAAAAGGAACAAAAGTAAGAAAGAAAAATTGTTTACAAATCAAGAGTTTATTAAGGTTATTCAGAATGAATATACAAGTCTCAGTACATTTGGTCCATCGATCTTCATTTTCAACGCAAAAACATCTTGAGATAAATAAAATTGATTACATTGCTGCTCTCTTTGGTGTTATAAACACTTTGTTCTGATATTTATATTGTCGAGAGTAAAATATAAAATAATAAGACAGTAAAAATATTTTGTCTGTACATTTAGTAATTTTGACTGAAATGGATAGAGGGACACTTAAAAAGAATAATAGAAAGCAAAAATATATTTTTTTAATTTCTTACCTGTCTGTCTGTCTGTCGATATGTATGGTCACATTTTTTTCTGAAGTTACTGAACCGATATACTTAAAAGTTTCACCAATTGCTTTGTTTTAACTCAACTTACTACTAAAGTTTGGTTCATCAAAATCGGTTCATTAAAAAAAAGTTATCTTCATTTGAATGAACTCAAGGCATTAGTTTGCCTGCGAATGTTATATAACAATCGCGCTGGTAAGATTCCTGGCTAAAGAATGACATTCGAAACGTCTTGATTATATGACTGTTGATAAAAAAATATATTTTTGAAGCACTATTATATAATATTTTATACAACAAAGTAAACAAAATTGAACTGTTAGTGGAGATTACCTTCATAAATCATAACAGTTAAGTTTAAATCGTAATTAATTCAACACAGAGAAAAAGAACGATTTGATCTTCAAAGAGATATCAAGCAAATACATAGACTTTTTGGTTCGTTCGTTCGTTTGAAATAAATCTATAATTCGTTCGTTTGATATAAAAATGCCTAAAAACATCCTTTACAAAATTAAAAATTACTAACATCATATTAATATTATTATTATTTATATAGATTCAATATGCAATGTCTAGAAAATCAGACGGAGAGTCAGAAACTGAGTGTTTCAAAGCTAGTTTTCCCCTGTCCTTGACCTTGCTACAGCGTAAAACTAAATAAAAAGAACAACTATAATTATTATATATATAAATAAGTATTGCATTACTAAACCACTAGAACCGTGGTAAAGCAAATAACGCGCTTGTTCCCCACTCATTGCTGTACGAATAATATTAACAGAGCGAAGAGCGAGTGTAAGATAACAAAGAATGCTGGAACCCGAAAATTTTGTAAAGAGAGGAAAATTTCATTGCAAATAATTAATAATTTATAAATACTATACTCGTATATACATTGCTTAATTACGAATGTTTAAGGGTTAATGTAATTGGTACAATTGTACTTAAATGTTTTTTTAACTTCCCGCTATATCCCGCATATAGCAGAGTAGGCATAGGGAACCTGGGTACCTAGTGTTAAGATACTTCGTTCTCATTGATAGACTTCTGATTTCTCACTTACTATCAAATTCTCGAGGCGATGCGTGTTAAGTGGCGGAACTCAACGCCGCGCTTTGCAATGTTACCAGAGCGATGAAATGAAAACATTAAATATTTCTTTTACTGGAGTTGGAACCGAACCCACAACCTGTCGCGTTTATCGTCGCATGTTCCTGCCTCTGCACCACGACCTCTACGTAATATTAATACTAGAATAAAACAAAAGGAAATATTTATCTTTTAGCAATCCAAGGAATTTAAAAAAATCTAACTGATCTACTACTACCCAAATAAGCAAACAGAAACAAACAAAAATATGAATCTATGCCTATAATTGCCTGCCTATTATATTTATATGATTATAAATTCGAAAGTAGCTCTGTCTGTTAGCCTGTTCAGACAAGCTGATATACCTGCTTGTCTGTTACTTAATTCTTTCTTCCGGAAAGTGAGAATCGTAAGTGTCTTAATGTATAGTGACTTAAGTTATTCTTTTTAATTTCCATAACAATCTAACATTATTACGGAAGTTACGATGTAACCCAAGGTACAAAATCTTTCATATTAATATACAAGTACTTTATAAGTTCGAGTATACTACAGACATACATAATAATATAAAAACACAAATGCTTTACTGAGATAGCGGACGAAGCCGCGTTCGGGATGCTAGTTATTATTTATTATTAAAATTTGTTTATTCAGATGCGTAGTTTTTTATATTATTTCAATTCTCCCTTAGGTGCGCCTTATTACCCGAGCCTACCTTAGTTTAGGGAGTCCAGGGAGCACTGAAAGAAGATTAAAAATAACGGGATTTTACTTTTTAAACTCCACGGCCACAAAACTGCGGGCGGCGACTAGCTATCAATAACATACATAATATAAGCTACTAAAAATTGAGGCCAGTTTTAAGTGACGAAAATTCATTCAGAAAAATATTTCACTGATTTAACAGTTATAAATGAAGGGACATAACATACATACACATGTGCTAAAAACATAACCTTCTTTTTGGGCTTCGCCGTAGTCGAATAAAAAAGATACAAGCTTCTATAATTTCACAACCACAATCAAGATAGCACCTATCCTCAGTACTTTTATCTAATATTTCTATAACACCATTAATAAGTCTAGACAGTATTGATTTAACGTGTTCCTCTCTATACGCTGTTAAGCCGTTACTTCACGGTTCAGCGGCTGGCCACTATACATACTATAGAATAGCCTAAATTTATAACCGATTTACCTCTTTTGTTTAGATTCGAAACAAATCACTTCATAGTACTTCCCTTATAATGTAATATTGTTCGTAAAGCATTGAAATAGATGGGATAGGTGGTTTATAGTATATATTGTTTGGAGTAATGCCATTGTAGATAGAGTATAAAAGGTTATAATTGAAGGTTCGTTCCGCAGAGGCAAAACAAAACGCAGCGTTTAGTTCCGACATCCGTTCCATTCCTCAATCTTTCTTTGGTTTGTTTTTTGGAATAAAGAGTGAAGCTACAAAAACCTATTAAAAAATGTATGGATATAACTTTGTGCCAGACTTTACTAGAGAGCGGAAAAGTAATGTTAATAAAAAATAAATATAACTAGCTTCACGCTAAAGCGTGAAGCTAGTTATATTTATTTTTTATAAGGGATAAATCCCTTGCGGGGTAGTCAGAGAGAACGGAGCGCCGAACGCTACGGTCTCTACATACCTCTTTCGCCTCGTCCACTCTCATCAACCTCTTCAAACATGACCCCGGGGGGTCCTCATGCTTTTTACGTGACCTTCCTCCAGTATCTTCGATACTGTATTTTCGAAGGTCAACCGAGGTCTCCCCATATATTTCATAATTAAATTAAATCAATAATAAATTTTATGTAATCATTGTTAAATACGAAGCAAAAACGTGGCGATGACTTCCGCCGCTCAACACACAATGCGTCCCGAATTCAGTGCGAATTATGACATAGCTTGATAAAACCATACCTATGGCTCAATGGTCCGAGCACTTGGAAGCTTATATATAAACGCAGGTTTGCTTCCCGCTACGTTCAAATTATTATACGTTTTCTAAACAGTATATTTAAAAATATTTGACAGTAGATATTTGAGTCTCTAAGATAGGCAGAAAGTGGAATATATGAACACTAGGCTCAAATCAAAAGAAAATTCTTGTAATATATTTTGTAATACATTTTTCAATAGAAATATCTTTGTATCATTACAACTGATTTACATAGCAATTAACATAAAATGTCTTCAGTACGTCAGCTATTCGCCGAGCGTCGTGACGAGGTCAGTTTCACAATTGTACAGTACAAAATGTTTGTGTTATATAGCTAAAGTTACCACGCTTAAATTATTTTCAGGTTTAAGGATACTTTTAAATTTTGCCTATAATTCAATTTAGTGGATTCAATTCCGTTTTAGGTGATATACGTTAATAAATTTTTATTTGGAAAAAAATAGCTTTCTTTATTATATACTTTAATAATTAGTACGGGGCGAAAATTTGGCAAAAAATGGGAAACGGAGTGCTTTAACTCTTAGATTCTAGGATATATTATTTCCTCGTGTGGTAATCGATCCCACAACCTGTTGCGTTTTAAGTCGCACGCTTGTGCCCCTACGCCACGACAGACCTCATACTTCATATTTTTACCGTATTCAGATCTGGGCCGTTAGTAAATAATAAACGCAATTGCACCTGATCTAAGTCGGTTATTCGATCGAGGTCGTGTCGCTATAAATTACAGAGTAATGTAATTTTGCACATACAAGTGAATAGTTTTCATATTACTGTATTTCTCATTAGTTGTTTTTTTCAGTATGTATCCCGCACGTAATAGGATTACCTATCCTATGGTTCCCATGGAACCTGGGAACCTAGTGTCAACACTCTACCGGTCACTACTTTACGAATACTAGAGGCATTGCGTGTTGAGCCGCAGAACTCGATGCTGCACTTGGAAGTTAGAATACAAAATCTTTAAAACAATCAAAATTAGATGAACAAAGTGATTTTTATTATAATTCTAGGTTCTCTACCTAACTTGCATTATACAAGAAATATCACCTAAAATACAAAAAAATAGACGAAAATGCGACAATTTAGTCTCTAATAAACGCAATCACTTCTACAATTGGTTTACTAAATCGCACTGGCGTAGTGTCATACAATACCTAGTTATCACGTAAAGCACAGAAGGTATTGTTAGTTCTCATGTAGATCTGTAGCGATGCGTTTGAGTTTAGTATTACTGTGTTTCGTGTTCGCCGCGCGCGGTCAGGACTGTAGTGTTGGTGGGAAACAGGTGAGTTTATTAGAAAATAGTAAAATTTTTGTTATTATAATATAACTTTGATACAGAGATTTTATGGTTAGATGTTTTTTTAGCTTCAATCTTTATGGCGCATAAAATAGACAGAAACAGGGTAGGCAGAGGGAACTTCCCGTTAAGACACCACATTCCCCACACAGATCAATTCGGTCGAGATATTGTGTGTTCAGTCAAAACTCAAACTTCAGTAAAACTCAAAGCCGCGCTATGTCTTGTTTCAAAGATGAGAAAATTAAAATAAGGAAATTAATTCTCCGATTGAAAATAGAACCCAAAATCGAAATCAATAAAATCTTAAACTGATGAAACAACAAAAGTGAAATCTTAAAGTCGATGTACATAATTATTACCTTATAAATAAAAATTTAAATCTTCTTGACTTACAATATACTGTTGTTATATTTCAATATCTGTTATGATCTTCAATTTGGTTCTTGGTCGATTCCGTTTCTTTCTCCCCCGTAGGATTTTTGTGAAATCTTTTCTTAGTACTCCATAATAACATGCCAAATTTTTTACGGCAAGTAGTTTTATCTATGCGTTGTTTGATAATCACGCAATAATGGAAGATTTTTTCAATAAAAGAATCAAATTAAAGCAGCTTCACGCTTTATCCCGCACACAGCAGTGTAGGCAGAGGAAACCTATAGGTGTTAAGACACTCCGTTCCCCACTTCCCGCCAAATTATGGAGGCATTGCGTGTTGAGTGGCGGAACTCAACGCCACGTTTTGCCTCTACACCAGAGCGAATTAATGGAAATATAAATTTAAATAAATATTTTATCTCCTCGAGTGGCGATCGAACTCACAAACAGTCGATTTTACACTTTGTGCCTCTGCGCCACGACTGGCCTCGATGATGGGCGATTTTTATGTATAGTATAGTATATACATTACATATATATATATATATATATATATATATATATATATATATATATATATATATATATATATATATATATATATATATTTTTTTTTTTTACTTTCAGTGCATAGCTCATGAACAGTGCTGCGGAGGATGCTGTTTTGAATATACATGTATAGATAGTAGGTTTTAGCATATTACTAATATTTATTAATAGAATTATTTTATTAATAATATTATATTCACACTATTTATCATTTTTAATAGTTAAATTATTTAGTTTTGGTATTACATTCTTACAAAGCTGTCAAAAACCATATAACGGTATAATTCAAATCATTGATAATATTATTAAAATATATATGTGTTTCTTATTGACACTGTCGTGGTGGAGTGGTACTGCGTCTCAACGTAAGCGAGTTGGTTGTGGGATCGATCACTATATGGCTGAGTGATTGTATTTAAATTAAAAATTAAAATTAAATCAGCTTCACGCTGTATCCCGCACACAGCAGGGTAGGCAGATCGAACTTTGTGTTAAGACACTCCGTTCCCCACTTTCTGCCGCATTCTGGAGGCATTACGTGTTGAGTGGCAGAACTCAACGCCGCGCTTAACCTCGACACCAGAGCCAAGAAATGGAAATATAAATTTAAGTAAATATTTCATGTCCTCGAGTGGGGATCGAACCCACAACCAGTCAGTTTTACAGTCACACCTCGTGCCGCTGCGACACGACTGGCCTCAGTGATTGTATTTAACTTACATATATTCATTTTCTCACTCTGGTAGGCAAAACGATGTGTTGAATTCCGCCGTGCTATCACGCTGTCACATCTCAAAATTTAGAGAAGAAGTGAGGAACGAAGTGCCTCAACACTGCTTACTCTGCCGTAAGAGAAAACGCATAAAACTACTGTTTTCTTGATTTTCCAGCATATAGATCGTGTCTCGAAGATTTAAATGTGTGCAAGGACCACGTGTGCAGAGGTGAAGAGAATTGTGTGCCACACCAGCCGAGGTTGTGCAGTGGATGTGAACCATTGCCTGTTTGTAGAGTGAAAAGAGGAACTTAGTGTTATAGTGACAGTTAATGTATAGTAAGAGATTTATTGTGATAGCTTATGATAGTTTTTTTTTGCTTCACGCTGTTGCCCGCATATAGCAGGGAAACTATTGGAACCTTCTGTTAATATACCATTACCCACATTCTGCTTTGTTGAGTGACGGAACTCTACACGTCGCACTGTATTTTGTTACCAGATCGTTTTAATTATCGCATAAGAAGCTGGAAGTTTTAAGATCCATCGATCAAAGAGGAATAAGTACTTCCAAAATATGAGACATCTTTGAAACAGAAAACGGAAATTCTATAAGAAAAGTAAAAAGCACGATAAATGTGTTGATAAAGTAAAAGACACTGTAGAGAAAAAAAGGCCGTTTGGATCATAAGGCCTCAGATAAATCTCTTTAAAAAAGAAAAAGGATATGCTACAAAGGCACTAAACGAAAGTACTGATAAAGATGAAGCGTGAAAGTTCTGAGAAAGAAAGAAATAAAATGTTAACGAGCAATTTTAGTAATTCCTAAGGTTGTTTATCAATTTGCCACACATTTTACAGCAGTGAGCAGGTCGCAGGAGGTCCTAAACCAAGAATTTTTTTTAGATATTTGACAAAAGTATAAGATGTTTTGGGAGACTACCTCGGTACAATACTTTAATGGCTTCTCTTG
>DWQW01005753.1:0-17308 GCA_018249695.1 Heliconius erato demophoon
AGCCCTTAGATTATAAATATATCTCACGGCTCTTTTTTGAAGAATAAATATTGAATTTATATCTGAAGCACTGCCCCATAGCAACATTCCATAAGATAAAATACTATGAAAATAGCTATAGTAGACTTTCAAATATAAAGATATATATATGGAGTAGTAGTTAGAGTTTTATTTAAGTTATTAATGTTTTATGATAATGATTCAAATGAGGTCACTGTGTTGACTGAATATACGATAGTTGTGAGTTCGATTTCTAATTGAGGGAATTCATTATTTTCATTTTCTCGCTCTGACGTGACGACAAACCATGGTGTCATGTTATGCACTCGCTCAACATGCAATGTCTTAAGTTTTCTAGCCTAAGCCTGCTATAAGGAATAAATCGTAAAGAAAAAAAAAAGATTCTCTACGACAAAGATAATAAATATTTTTGCTATTCTTTCTATATGTCAAAAAAAATATTATTATTAGAATTTTAAAGTGTTATTCAACACTTAGGAAAGAAAAATACTGTTTAGAAAACATATAAAAAAATAGTAAGATCTTTGATTTTCACGATTGTTACATATTTTAAATGATTTTTTTTATTTAACCGGTTTATCTTGATTAATATCATATAAAAATTTTAACGCTACGGCTACGTCGAAATCTCTATATGCTTGTTTCAACCAAATATAATATTTTATTTTTTTTGAAAAGTTAAAATTAAAAAAAAAATAAGAAATGTCCAAATATTCCCACATATTATGGCAAGCAAAGAAAACTTAAATGTCAATACACTCCATGCTCCACTTTTCGTATTAAGATAGACTTAGTAAAATTCAATTATTTTCTAATGAACGCCATCACCCCTAAAATATGTACTAAGTTCTAACAATATGTTGTCATATCGTGAGCAATTAATCGTGTGTCCATCAGTAGAGGCTATAAAGCAAACATTTACTTTCCTAATAAATAAAATAATGGCCTGTTAGAAAATTGGTAGTAATGAATATTGCAAAGTGTCTTTTATTATAGTTTCTATAATATTTTTTCAGTTTCACTCTTTTACCCGCATATAACAGAAGAGGCTAGGCCAGAAGTGGCGCAGGAGCATAAGCGTGCGAATATAAACGCCACAGGGTGTGGATTCGATTCCCACTCGAAGAAATGGAATATATTTTATTTTTTTCCGAATTCTGGAAGCAATTGAATGTCCATTCAACATGCATTGCTTCCAGAATTCGATGGAAAGAGGGAGACAGAAGGGAGAGGGTGTCTAATTGAGAAAAGAGTGTCTTAGTACTAGGTTCCAAGATTCCCACTGCCTATCCTGCTATATGCAGGGTACAGTGTGAAGCTAAAACTAATTACAGGAGACGCAGAAGAGAACATAGTGTTGATACTCCGTCATACACTATTTGTGTGATTTTATATATTGGGTGTCGAGTGGCTGGGGGGTCCTACAATGATGCCGACGCTACACCACGACGGCTTTAATTTCTACTATTATTTTTAACTCAAGAAAAGGGCAGTCGGTTCTCGTTTTCTCTCATCAATAAGAGATTGAATTATAAATTGTTTAAACAAAAGGCAGAAATAACTTCTAACTTAATAAGCATCGTATTATTATAGGTGTACAAGAATTCGCTGTGTGAAAATATAATTAAAATAAAATAATAGTTTTTTTTTTGTTTTATAAGAGTAATAAAATTTGCATATTAAAAATAAGAAAGTAATGTTATACTAGTCTAGTTAAGTAAAAAGCTTAAATTGAATAATTGAAGAAAATATCAAAGTAAACTTGTACAGATCTTTTAAGTTGGAAGTGGGTCAGGTGCATCAATGAAATGAAGATACATCGAAAATGGATTCCTCGTATAAATTTTATATTTTAGATAAAATTGTAGATATAGATTTTATTTCCAGTATATTAAAATTAAATTTGGAACCAACTACTTACATAGATTTTACATCTATACTAATATTATAAAGTGGGCGGGTTTGTTTGACTCACGAGCTATTGGTTCGAATTGAAAAAATATTTTTTCGTTGGATAGAAATAGTTAATTTATAGAATTTGTGTATTGTTTATTTCTTTCATGTAACCCATCGTATCTGTGGTCCAAGATATCATGGGCACTTACTTCTTAGATAGTATTCAATCCATTGAAATATTTCATATTTTTATTTCCATTTTCTGATACCAAGGCCAAGCGCGGCTTTGAGTTATCACTCAGCACGCAATGCCTTCAAAATTCGGCAGAAAGTGGGGAACGGAAGTATCTCAATGGAAACGTCTTAACAATAGCTTCTTGGATTCCCTCTGTTATATAGGGCAAAGCTAAAAAAATCGACTTTCAGTAGGTAATATTTATAATACATACTATTTATACGTTTTTTCTAAATATGTATATATAAATATGATAAAAATTAAATATTATAATCAAACGGTTAAAACAAAAAAAAAAAAAAAATTTAGATTTTTAATATAAGTAAATTTCTAAGCTAACCATTCGGCGTAAAAAAGAAGTAGCAACTTGTAACAATTTGGAGCAAGCCGAACGAACTTCATCTGAAACGTTTACATTGATTATCTCCTTCAACAACTTTATTTATAAAGAAAATTTATAAAGTAAAAAAATAACAATTTTTCAATTAAACTTTTCAGTTTAGAAATCTTAAAAATTTTACGCTTCATTTTACTTCTGATTTTTCTCTTAAATTTTTTTACTGTACTCGAATAAGCAATTTCTTTGGTAGTAAATGTTTTACTGTAACTTATATTGAAAAAATCTAAGGTACACTTAAATTAAATATTCATAGTGGTATAATAATAACTTACAAATATTTAAATATTAGCTGTTCCTTGATAGAAGTGCAATATTTTATTAGCTATGTATATATTTATCGAAAAAAAATAATATAAATTTTAAATGAGGCCAGTCGTGGCGCAGCGGCACGAAGTGTGACTGTTAAACTGACTGACTGTGTTGTGGGTTCGATCCCCGCTCGAGGAGATAAAATATTTACTTAAA
Source organism: Heliconius erato demophoon (assembly GCA_018249695.1). Taxonomy (NCBI): domain Eukaryota; kingdom Metazoa; phylum Arthropoda; class Insecta; order Lepidoptera; family Nymphalidae; genus Heliconius; species Heliconius erato. The sequence continues at coordinate 3,018 of DWQW01005753.1, forward strand.
TTTATATTTACATTTCTTTGCTCTGGTGTCGAGGACAAGCGCGGCGTTGAGTTCTGCCCCTCAACACCCAATTCCTCCAGAATTCGGCAGAAAGTAAGGAACGGAGTGTCTTAACACTAGGTTCCCTCTGCCTACCATGCTGTGTGCAGGATACAGCGTGAAGCTGATTGATTTTTTTTTTATAAATTTTAAATAAAAGATCAAAATCATAAAATCGAAAATTAAACTTTTTTTTTTCGTGTTTTATGTATCATCTAAATGACCTCTTAAGTATTCTAAGAATCTCCACAAAAATAAACACAATCTATTTCTTATTAAAATCACATTAGAAATATCTTGAAATGAGAACAGCTTTTAAAAAAAGCTCTCACGTAATAAGTTTAATAGCGACAGTAAATAAACTGCCACTTTGACATAATATTTAAGAGCCAGACAGAGTAGAGCTTTTAAGGCCTGTCGACTCAGACGAGAAATACGAGTGGAGTGCCATTACTATTTCAATACTATCAATAGATATGTTTTTTTAACTTGTTGGGCTTCAATTTGCCACAATCTAATTCAGTAAAATGTTAGGTGTAATATTGAAACTGCTATTCGAGCAGATTCAATTCAATTAGGTATACGGTATTATTTATTATTATAATATAGATTAGAGGCCAGTGGTGGCGCAGCGGCACGAGGTGTGACTGCAAAACCGACTGGTTGTGGGTTCGATCCCCACTCGAGGAGATGAAATATTTACTTAAATTTATATTTCCATTTCTTCACTCTGGTGTCGAGGTCAAGCGCGGCGTTGAGTTCTGCCACTCAACACGCAATGCCTCCAGAAATCGGCAGAAAGTGGGGAACGGAGTGTCTTAATACTAGGTTCCCTCTGCCTACCCTGCTGTGTGCGGGATACAGCGTGAAGCTGATTTATTTATTTATTTTAATATTATGTAGGTACATCACTTAAGCTTCGCACTGTATACCACTTGTAGCAGGGTGGCTTAAGACACTCCGCTCCCCACTTTTCGTCGTGTTCTATAGGCATTACGTGTTGAGCTGCTGAGCTCAACGCCGCAAATATAGTGTATTGACAAAATTATTAGTGTTTTTTTTAAAGATTGCCTTTTTTGAAATACTAAAGAAAACCAATATATCTCTCACATACAATGCAACAGAATAAAATATAGAGCTCTACATACTCATCTGCGTTAGGAACTTTCAGTAATGAAAAGTGGTTTGCCATTTGATGAATTGGTTTAGTAATTAGAGTGTGTTTGAATTAAACAATGTAAACTACAACTTTATTGAAATGAAAGCTTTAATTATTATTTAATGAGTATATTATAATTACATATTTTACTGTCGCATTAAGCAATCTCTATGATGGTTTCATTGAGATTTGACTAAGAGCAGGACTAATGAAAATGCAACAGCATTTCACATTAAACAGCATTTAACATTTAAATTCACCAGGCGGGCCTAGCGAATCAAGTCTAGGTTTAATAGGACCTAGGACCTATTGTAATATGCATTCAAGATTTTTTACGCTGTTCAACTTTCAAATTTATGAAATAAAATTTAGACTTAATTTTTCTTTACTTAATATTTCAAAATTCTAACTTATCTAGAGATTATATCAATATGTCGTATAGAATCTGTTTATTTGCTATAGGTTTAAAAAGGTCTTATGAAAGACATATTAGCAAAGTTGGAAACAATAAGCAAAAAGTCAAAATACTCATCATGAGAGTAATTAAGTTTCCGATCAAGAATATTGTATAGAATATAATATGTAGAAATATATACGTTGTATTCTCCATATATCAGGGTACGCCGAAAGAACCTTATAGGAAGACAAACAGTCCAATCCGCACTTTACGCCAAATTTTCGACGCTTTGAGCGATGAATGGCATGAAAATATAAATCAAATAATTCATTTCCCCGAGTGGGAATCGACCTACAACCATCCCACATACAGTCACGTTCTTGTGCCACTGCACCACGATGGTCTCGTTTATAGTTAGAATAAAATAATAATGTAAATCCCCAGAGGTTCGAGTCCCACAGGGGGCACCCTTTCCGCCGTGGACTTCCCCGGAGGTAGCCACATAGTACTTGCATATTTCCAGAGACAGAGTACCATTTTCCCTACCCACCTGGTGGCTGTTAAAGCCAGTAGAGCATTAACCTCAAGTTCGCAAAATAGGTTCATTTCTAATAATATTACCTCAAACGATACATTAAAACAAATTGCCAGAAAGTTAGTTAAGCAAGTTTATCCTCAAAGTGTTCTATGTAATTGAGATTTTATTATTCATTCACCAAGACCGCCCGCTGACTTAGAATTAATAGAGTAGGTACATTGACTTCGTTTATGGAATTTAGAATTTAGTTAAACTTTATTTTAAAGGTATTAATTAAATAATACTGAGAAGAAGCAACTCCAAAATTTTTCTCTTAATTTCTTAAATTTCTCAAAATTTTTATGGTAGGATAGGCAGTGGGATTATACATATGCTCATGTTTTATAAAACAATCCATTGCCCAATTTATGACCAATTTTTTAGATATATCTTGTTGTGTGGTGGTATTCAACGCTATGAATTGTCTAAAACAGTTAGATAAAAATAATTTTAATATACATATTAGCCCCGGTGTGGATTGAACCGTGCGATCATCGTATCGTTTACATTCAGATAGATTGTTTCGTTTACATTCAGATTCATAGTCACATTGCGTCTGAACGGCAAGAATGTCGATTTAATTACCCATTTGGTGCTTAATCTCAGCTATAATCCTATTTTACATATCGTCTACACCAAACGCACGCGTGTTTTTGAATTTACACACTGAAGAACCTCATACCTAAAAAAGATAGTAAAGATGTAAAGGTAAGGTAAGGTCAGTTCAAACCCACATGACGTAAAAAGTTACTACGAAAGGATTTCCCAAAATTACTAAAAACACGGGAAAAAATGGTATTATATGTGTTATATAGCCTAAGCAAACGATATTCTTGGTTCGTTTAATATATTTACATAACTTATAAACCATTTTCTTTGGAGAAACGCCAGTTGTTTTCTTTTCGTGTATTGCAGCCGTGGATCGTTGAATTATGCGCAACATTAATTTCATTCGATCACGTAGCCCTCCCGAGAGAAAACCTTTCACATTGCATTATTTATCGCGTCTGTTCATTTTTTAATACAATTTGTGCCAGTTGCCTTATGGGGTCTCATGTGGCATAAATATAGTTGAAAATATATAAAACTTCACGCTGTATCCCGCATGTAGCAGGATAGGCAGAGGAAGTTTAGTGTTATGTCACTCCGTTTTCTATTTTTCGCCGAATTCTGGAGACATGTAGAGTGGAGGAACTGAGAGCTCGATACCAGAGCGAAGAAATTAAAGTATTAAATATTGCATTTTCCCGAGTGGGAAACGAACCCACAACCTGTCGCTTTTTTAGTCAATATTTCAGTCAATATTTAAAAACTAAATTTCTTCTAATTTACTAGCTAAAAGCAGACGCACACACGAAATGTTATAAAGTGAAATAAAGTTCGTAACATTTCGCACATTTTGATGATCTTTTCTTTCTTATTTATTACGTGAATCCATATGAAGTCAAGAAAAGAATATAGCAAAGTAGATAGTATAAGTATTGTTAAGACACTATCAACAACTGCATAGTCCCGATATTATATTATAAATTATAAAAAAAATCTTCCAAGTAGAGCCTTACTGGAGGTGGAATTTATATGGGGAACAACAATATCACTTTCAAAGGTTCTAAAATAGTATCAACAGCTCAAATATAAATCCAAAATCATTATGTTATTTTTTCTTTTGAAAATATCAAGATCAACGAGTGTACAGGTCACCTGATGGTAAGTAATCACTGACGCCTACGGCCTCGTGTGACACCAGGGGACCTACAGGTGCGTTGCCGGTCTCTAAAGTGGAGATAGGCGCGCTTTTTGAAGGTTATGTTTGTATATTACGTGGATTTATAAGGACATTGAATTAAAAAATATAAATTTACATTGATTTAAGAAAGCAGATAATAATATTCCTTAAGGTTTTTTTTATTTTTAATATAAGGTATAGGTAAGTATATTACATATCATAAATCTACTTATATAGAGTTTTTTTTTGTTACTAACAATCATTTAAAATGTTCTTACATTTTTTTTTTATATTGTATTAGTAGTTTTTCCAATAAATGTCATTGTAGGTGTTCGTTCCGCTGTTGGAAAATGGAAATGGTGACTACCTGGAAACAAAAAAAAAATATTATCAGTGTCGGTTTACATTTAGATTTGTGGTTAAAGAGTTTATTTATTTCTCAAAAGAAATTTGCAAAGCAAATTTACATTTACATTTGCAAAGTTGATAAATACTTGCATCAAAAGCAAAGATACTTTTTGGTCTCAGAATAACAATAACATTTATGCAATAAACATTCTTGACTTTAGTTCTTTCCTTGACGTTTATTGCAAGTCGGTAAAATATGGATAAAAAATTGTCACTCAGACTATTAGTATTTGATATAAAAATAATGCTTTACGTAACTTTTGTTATATAAAACATATTGATATTCTTTGTAGAGACACTTTCACTCTGTATCGGACGGAATCTTGTATTAAGACACTCCATTCCCTACGCACCGTACAATTTTAAGTTTGTGGTAGTTAATATTTTTTCATAGATATATTATAGGCCTATAATGTTATTTATATATCGTTTTTATTCAGCTTCACGCTGTATCCTGAGTATAACAGGGAAGACAGATTGAGCCTAGGGCTAAGTGAGAAGAATTATTCAGGCATTGTGTACTGAGTAGTGAAACTCAACGCGTCGCTTTGCCTCGACACCAGAGCGAAGAAATTTAAATGTTAAATAATTTATTACCTCAAGTTTCCACCCGAACCCACGACCTGTTGCATTTACAGTTACGCATTTGTGCTTCTGCGCTACGACTACCCTCAGTTAGAAGATACATATATATAATCATAAGAATAATAACAGAAATATTTATTAAAATATGAATATATTTTAATAAATATTGCAAAATAATTACGTAAGCTATTAAAATATATTCGTATTTTAATAAATATTTCTTTATTTTTACATGGTTATATGGAGTACTCTCCATATAACCATGTAAAAAAATATTAGTGGCAAGCAGTAACTACCTACTTGACACATTTAACTCTCTATTAATGACCCTTCCACATTAAAATATAAATTTAGCAACTCTTCATGTTTACAATTTCGTTCAACAACGAAAATGTAGTGTGTTTTAGTTAGGTAATGAGCATATTTGTAGATTTGTAGCATCATTGTAACGTACAAGTGCACCTAATCTAGATATATTTATATTATTGTGCTATACATTATATTTAATTATTTTTAATTGCCTACAAGAGTAGACAAAAAGATGGCGTTTCGCCACTCAAAATGGATTCTCCAAAATTACGTGGGATGTGGGGAAGTAGGGTCTTAAAACTAGTTTTCCCCAGAATACGCTACTATGCATACTCTTATTTTAATTTTTCTATATAATAATATGGAGTATTTAAAATAAGAGTTTTTAGACTAAGTAAGAATAGTAGCTTTTAAGCATTGCTTGAGAAAATATTATGTATATCAGTGCACAATATAAAAATTAAGAAAAATATACATAAAAAAATAATGTATAGTCCGTTGTGGCGTAGCGATTTTACATCTGACTGTTGTGGCGACTTAACGCATTAGTTGTAGGTTCTATTCCCTCTCGGATTGACGAAAATTATTTATTGTTTGCTCGTTCTGGTAACAAGACAAAGCGCAACGTTGAATTCCGTCACTCAACACGCAATCTCTCGAAAATTAAACGGTAGGTGGAGAACGGAGAGAACAGTGTCTTAACACGAAATTCCGTGAGATACAGCGTGATTATATTATTTTTTATTAAAAAAATATATTAGTAATAAAAGTATAAAAGTTCAAGCATTTTGTTCCTTAATTCTTATGTTTTATAACTTCCGTTTCATACTATAAGAGCAACCAGGTTTCACTATTTCATAATATCATGGACGTATATCATAAGAAAACTATTATTCTTGTTTCCACATGACAAAGAAATACGGAGCAATATCGCTAAGTGTTGTGCAATATGCATATTACAGCAAGAATACTGGTGATTGAAAAAATATTTAAGAGATTCTTTGAAAATAGGGTATTCTAAGTAATAAGACGGCTATTTATGCAGTGGCTTATAGCTAATCTTTTATAATTATACTTTAAAATACTCTTAAAAAATTACCATAAAGGTAGTATTTTAGATATTATTATATTACACAAAAACGTGATTTAGTTTCGGGGTCTTTATCATATTAAATAATAATAATAAAAATCAATAATCGTGCCTTATTGATTTTGTCAGGATAATACAGAGACATACATATATGTATATTAAATAAAATATATAGCGATCATGAGCGAGTTCATTTTTCCACTTGCACTTGGCCAATTTTTGGGAAACTGTCCACAATCTTTTTTAGTACTGTACCCGCCCCTGATTCCCACAGTAGTTGCTTAAATAAACAAGGCGATCCGTTTTCGAATCAATCAATAATCAGATTTTTTAACCGCGAAAATTACTAAGTTTAGTCTAGACATTCGTTTCTATCTACCTACTCTTGCTCTATCGTAGACATGTTCAAAAAGATTAATATTTTTTTAAAATATTTTAATTTGAACATATTCCTCTAGACTAAACTTGTTTAAAAAAACTATTTAAAATAGTGGACAAACGCGAGTTGGGCTCGCCCGTCGAGGGTTCCTCATACAAAGCTCCTTAAAAGATACGGAACCCTAAAAACATAGTTGGGTAGTTTAAAAGTATAAGGATACGTCAAAGGGACGGTTTATTTTAAAAACTATAACGATTATATCACTTCAAATGTCTTAACACTAGAATTGCTCTGCCTTCCCTGCTGTGTGCGGGATATAGCGTAAAGTTGAAAAAAAAAACACTTGATAAGCAATACATATTCCAGCATGAGCTTATTATAAATAGACTAGGCTACATTCAAATTATAATAAACCTATTATGTAATACGTTCTCTTTGAACTATTAACATGCTGTGGAGCATTGTTAAATTGTTAATTATGGGCCGTATGAATGTCAGAATATTAGAGGCGTTGAAGCATTAAATAGCGATTGTACGAACAATATTCATACTAACTTTATATGCGATTATTCTTAAAAGCATTTTAGTGACAAAATGTTACATTTTGCTATTGAATTTCAAAACTTACAGAAATTTAGGTGTCATTATGTTGCTAGCCTTTATTATTCCTGGGCTTACTTAGCCTATATTATTTAATAAAAAAATAATATAACTGTCTCTTCAAGCTCTTGAAGGGTCTGACTGTAACGCGCCGGTTGTGGTTTCGATCCTCAGCCGGGGTAATGAATCATATTTATTAAATATTTGCGGGAGGCAAGCCATGTACTGAGTCTTCGACATATTAAAACCTAGCTTAAAACCGCCATTCTCAAGTCTACCCTTCCAGAGGTTCATTTTACGCTACAGCATCAGTCCGTCATCAATGAGTGCTATGTCATCGGTGTACATCATCAGCCATGGAGGCTGGTCCTGGATGTGAGCCCAGATAGTTTCCAGCACTATATTGAAGTGGCCGGTCGTGGTTCAGAGGCACAAAGTGTGACTGTAAGCGCGACTGGTTGTGGGTTCGATTCCCACTTGAGGAAATGAAAAAATTATTTAAATTTATATTTCCATTTCTTCGCTCTGGTGTCGAGGCAAAGCGCGGCGTTGATTTCCGCCGCTCAGCGCGCAATGCCTCCATAATTCGGCAGAAAGTGGGGAACGGAATGTCTTATTACTAGGTTCCCTCTGCCTACCCTGCTGTGTGCGGGATACAGCATGAAGCTGATTTTTTTTATATTAATATTAAATAACAATAAAGTCATAACTTCGTTATGAAAACTGAAACGTAAGTTGATTGAAAGCTTTGGAATTTAATTCGAATTGAATTCAATATACCTAAAGCGTAAAACGTTACGGACTGTGATTGTTTGAAACTATAAACTATATACTATTATATTATCGAAAAGGATGTAATTAATTTAACTTTTTTTAAGTAATCCACAAAAATATTTGTTAGAAAATATATAATAATTTTGATTGAACCTGGAATTACATATGCGCCTATAAGTACAACTAAGAGTTGCGGCTTCAAATCTCGCTACGTTAAAATTTTATACGTTTTCTAAAATATTATGATAAATTTTAAATAATCATAGATCAGATCTAATGTCATATTGAATTAATTTATGGGTTATTTAAATATAAAATTATACTGTTTATTTCATTTATTTATTCTAACGTTATTATATTAATAAATATAATTCAGTTTTTTTTTATGTAAATGTTTAGCTGAAAATGTCACTTAAGGTTGAGTTCCGTCACTCAACACGCAATGCTTCCAAAGTCTGACGAAAAGTGTGAAACGGAAGTGTATAAATGGAGAATGAATGTCTAAGTCTTGTCTACACGGTTACATTTTGAGCTTACCATCATTAAAACCACACTTTTTCTACTATACTCCAATATTAATTACAATTATTTAAAATCAACATAAAACTTAATAGTGCTATCAATCAACGTAAAACGGTAACGTTCAGTTAACTTTAAATGAAGTATATTAAGCACTTTTTGATATCCCACCGCAAATACTGGGAATTGTTAAAAACTTTCTGACGGTTGGACGTGGATAATAGAACTCAATTTTAATTCCACATTTCATTGTCTACTCTTTCTGAATTGCTCGTTCGGTTAAAATTGAAAGAATTTCCTTTTACTGATTTGATTTATCATATAACTAATTGTGCTAGTGTAATTTTAATATCGAAGAATCGAACGAAATAAAATAAAGATAATAGTAATAATTAAGTCGTTGTTAATCATTGATATGTAAGAGGTTTTTGATGTATGAATGTAGCATAGAATTAACTGACAAGTTAATACTGTCGTGGCGGAGTGGCCACGGCGGCATGGCGTCTAACTGTAAGCGCGATGGTTGTGGGTTCGATTCCCACTGGAGGAATTGCTTATTTCATATTTTCGTTTCCCCGCTCTGGTAATAAGACAAAGCACGGTGTTGAGTTCTGCCACATAGCGTACAATTTAATAAAAGGTAATAATTGAATTATATCATATTTTTCGCTTCATTTAAATTTTAAAGACATTAATCCTGAGTGTCACATGTTAACTAGCAAGAAAGTGTATTATTACCAAATTTAAGATATATCCAACTGCATATTGGACTAGCTCTGGATTTAAACTTTACTCAAGTTAACGCTTAAATTGATATGCAAATATCAGATCGATCTGGCTGAACATGACACAGTCTGTTTGTGGATCTTAAGGCCTATATTCTGTCTACTTATCATCATGTGGAATGCTTTTATATTATACTCCAATAGACTTTATCTGGTAGTTTAGAACTTCTGTAAAATCTACAAGATATTTTTAAACATTTTTAAAGTGTTATTCCACACTTCGGAAAGAAAAATACTTATTTAGAAAACGTATAAAAAATTGAACATAGCGGGACTCGAACCCGCGCCTCCGCGCCTTTTATTCGTGTAAAGGAATAGCAATATATAGAGATAATACTATTTTAATCTTTGAGTAAACATTGTGAGGTTGGTAAACGACATCTATAAGAACTTGGTAAGATAAATCGTACAAATGCACCGTTATATTTTATAAATGCTGAAGTCGGAAGAGGACTTCAACTAGTTCTGAAGTTTCTCTAATTTGATCATTTTGGATTATACTTCTGGCGGAATAATGATATTTTTTATTTTGATGCAATATTTTTCAATGCATTCTTGTAATGGTGGTCATTATACAATTATGTGGCCTACGTTATGTTTAATGTTATATTTTAAAGTATATTTTTTGTGGTCCTAACGTCCTTTGGTATGTTTGGTATGGAAATCTAATGAATACACTAACATAACAGATAAAATCATAGTCCTAAGTGGGGTTCGAATCCATCAGTAGACTTCAAAATTTATAAAAAAAGTTAATTTGTATATGCATAAACACTCAAACATGTATAAATGTTTCTAAATATATAAGCAAATAAGCCCACATACACATCAAACGGGTAGTTTAATTAACAAATAGGTCGAAGGCGAACAACTTATCAATGACAAGTTCCTTGGTAAATATATATTATGTAAATAATTGCTAATTTTGAATGGCCTTGCATGTTGTTGGCATCTTGTGTTATTTAGTAATATTATATGAATAGCGTACTTAGAGGCCAGTCGTGGCGCAGCGGCACAGTGTGTGAGTGTAAAACCGACTGGTTGTGGGTTCAATTCCCACTCGAGGAGATGAAATATTTACTTAAATTTAATTCCTCGCTCTAGTGTCGAGACAAAGCGCGACGTTAAGTTCTGCCACTTAACACGCAATGCCTCCAGAATTCGGCAGAAAATGGAGAACGGAGTGTCTTAATACTAGGTTTCTTCTGCCTTCCCTGCTGTGTGCGGGATATAGCATAAAGCTGATTCAGTTTTATATGAATAGCACTAACGGAATTTTGCTACGATATGGACTTAAATGAAAAAGCTTGAAAGTTGTTTTTTTTTCTTCACGCTGAATCCCGAACATAGCAGAGAAGGCAAAGGTAGGTAGGAACCTAGTATCAAAAACTCTCCGTTCCCATTAAGATACTTTTGTTCTCCACTTTCTGCCAAATTCTGGAGGCATTGCGTGTTGAGTAGAAGAACTCAGCGCTATGCTACGCTATGCGCTATTGCCTGGACATTAGAGCGAAGAAATCGAATTGAATTTGTGTAAATACTAGCGGACCCAAACAGCGTCGCCTTCTTCAACTATACGAATATTTATTAAATATATTGGCGACGTCGCGATATTCGCGCATTCGCTTACTTGAGTCGACATGTCGTTGCAAGTTCTTAGTTGCGTGTCGTGACTCGTGACGTCACACAATTATAATAGTTTTAAAGTATTATTTAATATTTTCTAAATTAGTATTATTCTTAATAAATAATAACATAAATAGAATTATAAACAGATATAAGTATCACTTTTTAGTTTTGTATAGTATTTCTCGAATTTGTATTGCAATTATATAGTTTTAATATAGTTTACCGAGCTAATTGTATGTTAAGATAATGATTACTTTCGTATTGTAAATTTATTATTAATAATAGGTTTCTATAGGAAAATAGCAGATTTATAAGTGATTAATGTTTGTATATAATTATTAAGAGATTTTATATCGAAATAACTTGTGTGAATATCGTCATAGTTAAAGTATCTTTCGTAAATTTCTAATAGTAAATAATTAAACAGTATATTAATTTATATTTAATTATATAGATATTTTTGTGTTCTTTTAATATATATAAATTGTAAAATCGTCCGATAGATAATTATTAAAATATAAGCAAAAACTTATTTTCAGTTTTCAATAGGATTAGTAAAAAAATATAAACATAAACAATCGAAATAAGCCGAAAAAGAACAATAAATAGAGAAAAATCTTATTATTATATAAAAAATATCTAACTAATTAAAATGAACTAAAATAATAAGTAAACGTAACCAAAGACAAAATATTAATAAAAAACTAAACAAAACTAGCTATTTTTAAATTTTTTAAAGTGTTATTCCACACTTAGGAAAGAAAAATACTTATTTAGACAACGTATAAAAATTTTAACTTAGCAAAAATCGAACCCGTGCCTCCTGGAAACCGATCAGGCGCTCTGACCACTAAGCCATACGTTCACTAAGTCGAAAGTATAGTTTAGTGGAGCGCCTGGTGGTACGAGTGAGCCCCTGCGCCATATATCTTATATTTATAAATGTAAAACTTTTAAGAAGCGATTATTGAGTTCAATTACAATAATATAAGATTTGTAATCTTATTTTGCTAAAATCATGAATTATCTGTCTATATATAGATAAGGCTATCTGTCTATTCTCTCACTCAAAGTGGTTGAACATATTTTTAAAATTTTTAAAACGCTATTTTTCACTAGTAGTCTAGTTTATATTTTTTATTGCTTATAAATTCAATTCTCTAGTAATATTTATATAATTTTTTAATAGTTTATAAATTTAAATCTCTCGTAATATTTTATACGTTTTTTCTTTATCAAAAGTGGGGAACGGAGTGTCTTAACTCTAGGTTCCCTCTGCCTACCCTGCTGTGTGCGGGATATAGCGTGAAGCTAAATTAATTTTTTTAATTTAATTTTAATTCTTTATCAAAAATATGGGTGAACTTAAACACCAATTAATTATAGTAAATTAAATCAAGGCATGGAGTACCGTATGGTATCGCCGAGGACACGGTTGACATGGGCGCCGCTATTCGTGAAATAATTTATGTGTGGAGTAAAAAGGAAATTAGATTTGGGAATGTTAAGATAAAAGGTACGCGAAATATGAGGAAAATTCATTTAGTAAGTAAATTAAATTATGGTGGTAGATGCATGGTTGTGTATTAAAATGGTGAGAAAACATTCACTGGGTTGACCTTATTTTAATTAAGATATTAAACATTTTGGTATATAACATAAGCAGGTAAAAACTGCGTATTGTTGTTTAAAAAAAACTTAAAAATGCGAATTTGCTACCTATTCAGAAAGGAAAGCCCTTTGCGCTGCTCAGAAGCACGAGCTTAAACCGAAAACAATATTTTTTTTATTATTTAAAAATCTTAAGTCCCTTGCAAACATACATTATAGGTATATTAAAACACGAACGTAATTCCGTATATCAAGTAAATAATCCAATAATTTAAGCGGGCGAAGCCGCGGTCGCTAGTAATTTAATATAAGTACTAAATCTTTTCATAAGTATCAACTAGTTATTTTCCCAAACCGACTGCTTAGTAGAGCGTCTCTGGAGACCATTAATTTTATCTGGTCACGTCGTACACTTTTTGCAGCCACCGCCCCTTCCAACACAATTTTTACTCAATATTGAAGGTAATTATAACCACCACCTTCTTTTTATAATTAATGTAATATATTTTAAATGAACATCAATCATTATTATATTACATTTCATTTTCATTGCATTGAGGCCGGTCGTGGCGCAGCGGCAGGAGGTGTGACTGCAAATCGACTGGTTGTGGGTTCGATCCCCACTCGAAGAGATGAAATATTTACTTAAATTTATATTTCCATTTCTTCGCTCTGGTGTCGAGGTTAAGCGCGGCGTTGAGTTCTGCCACTCAACACGCAATGCCTCCAGAATTCGGCAGAAAGTGGGGAACAGGAGTGTCTTAACACTAGGTTCCCTCTGCCTATCCTGCTGTGTGCGGGATACAGCGTGAAGCTAATTTAAATTTCATTTTCATTTCCTTGCTCGGCTAACTAGACAAAGTGCAGCGTTGAGATCTGCCTCTCAACACGCAATGCCTTTAAAAGTACTAAACGGAGCGTTTTAACACTATTTAACAATGTCTTATTAATATAACATTCTTCTTCATTTTGGAGTCGATTACCAATGAAAGGCAATGAGTCATTTTGTTTTTCTGATATGGTAAAACAACTCGTAGCGTTGAGCTCCACCAATCAACACGCAATGTCTCGAATTCGGGCAGAAAGTGAACATTAGAGTGTTTGATCACTAGACTAGTCTGTCCTAGACGTTAAATTGAATCTGTATATTTAAACATATCCTGAGTTAAGTTTTATCTATAAAAGCGATGAGATAAACTTATCTGATTCAAAACTATTCAAAGCTTGCACTATAGTAATGAAACGAGTGATTAACTGTAAAGAGAGTGTATCTCATCTCAACAATCTTACAAATACCTTTATATATTAGTTTTATTATAATAATGATTTTTATTAATTTAAATAAAATATACCTTAATTTTAGCTTCTTACTAAACTTCTCACTTAAGAAAGAAAATAATCCACGCCTTTTTGAAACCATACAAGTATGGGTTAGTGGTCAGAGAGCTTGGACGATTCAAAGGGTATAAATTGCGCTACGTTAAAAATTTTATACGTTCCCTAAAAAAGAATTTTTTAAGTATTTTTATCAATAAGTTAAACTTAATAATCATCGTCCAAACTAATAATACGATAACATATTATATACTAGCGGCCCGCCCACGGCTTCGCCCGCTTAAAATACATGATTATTGATTTAAGCAGAATTGATTGACAACTATAATAAAATAAAATAAATAAATAAATCAGCTTCACGCTGTATCC
>DWQW01005754.1:0-17307 GCA_018249695.1 Heliconius erato demophoon
ACAGTACACCCGCCCTTGGACCGCACAGAAATTGATTTTTGACATATGTTGCCAGTTCCAAAATGCGTTAAGTAATAAGAATTAAGAAAATTATTTCTAATACCAACAGGAAGTACCTTACGTAGCAAATCGTCTTTACTTTATCAGGAAATGGAAATGTAGCTTATATTATTAATACAATATTAGTTATTTTTAAATCATAAAAAAGAAGTAATCAGACCATATATTTATTAAGATAAGTAACTTTCTACTATACCGTTTTCAAATAATTATTTTGTTAAAATACAGTGCTTGTGGTACTCAATATGATTTTAACTTTTAATGTTTGTTAGTGAGCACATAACAATCACCATGCTCATGTGTGTCAAAGATTTGACATTTCGTAATGTTTGTAAACAAATATATTGTTTCCGATAATAATTAGTAATTTACATTACAAATACTTTAATACTAAAATATACTAAATAATTAATGAAATAAATACTTCTTAGTAATAAACGCCACCTAACTTTTGCTAATATTCGTATAATATTTGTTAATATTTACGATGAAAACATTCCAGGTTACTTGGAAAATATATACTTATTTTGTAAAATGTTATAAGTGTATTGAAAAGAGTAATTATAATGCTAGTTCTGTACTAGCGGTAAGTTCTGAACATGCTATATACAACTATAATTATAATTAGTAAGCAAGTCAACAAATAATATTATAATTTTAATGCGACCGATTAATTTGGCATCTACAATAAGAAATTTTATTGTAGAGGGGTTTTTTTTCAATTTTCCTTTAGAGTACGGTAAATAAATATGTATTATTTATTAATTTTATTCTATGGTTGTAAAAACCATTATATTAATGATAAAATTGTTATTGTTCCTTACTGCAAATAGAACCCACAATCTGTACATTTTTATCAGCATTGCCTGACGTCCCGATTTTTAGCCCAAAAATTAAATATCCTGATCGGGACAAGCATAGTCCAGCTCAATATGTATTGTTTCATGTACTGTAAGAAATATTTTTTCCTTTCCAATTTTTAACAGACACTAACAATTTCATAGAAATACAAAAAAATATATTAGAATACTTTTTAAGATTTAAAACATTAAATGTTTTAAGTGTTGTAAGTGTTTTTTCTAAATTAAAATAAAACATCAACAACCTATCACCAATGGAAGCTTTGCCGAAAACTGAAAAATTAGTGTATAATAATTACTGATTATTTTTTGACCTGCTTTGGGCGAAGGAATCTTGTTTTTTTACTTAAAATGTTTAAAAATCCCACTTTTCCATTTTGCAACATTTTTATGACTATTTTGTACCTTTTATACTGTTTCAGATGCATAAAAGGGTCAGAGATGACATTAAAGTTATTAAGTATATTAGTTTTTTATTTATTTGGCCTTTTAATACTTCCAAAAAGAATTCCTTTGATACAGAAAAAATAAATTCAATGCCATCAATCCTTGAATCTGCAGACCACATCTTTGAGACAGGGCGATATGAAGAATGTTACAATTTGTTGAAAAGTTATGAGGTGATGTTTTAAATCTATCTATACAATATGTACAAATAAGACTCTTCCATTACTGATTGAGTGATTGACATGCCAAAGGCCTGGGTAGCTTCTGATGATGATTAGTCACAGAATGTCAGACAAATATTACTAAAAACAAAACTCCCTTAAACCATTGTCCTTAAAAAGCTATAACAGTGACACAAAACATGGCTTTTCACTGAAACTTATTGTTATGTTGTAGACAAATTATACAAACACTTTATATAAATTGTAGCTTAGGTGGCTTTGGTATTCTGATATAAAGGCTATATTACTGTTAATTTCATCTAAATCGAAACAGCAGTTTTTGTGTGAAAGTGGGACACATTCATCCTCACCAACTTTTATAATATATAGTAGGTATGTTACTACATAGAATATTTAAGTATAATGAGTGCTATTAAAATTAAAATTAATTTGATTCAGGTACACGATGATGTAGAAATAAAATGGCGGATATGTAGAGTATTATACAACATGGCAAGAGATCCCAGATATGATACAGCTTTTAAAAAAAAAATTGTTCAACAGGCTTTTAAAATAATTACTGAGGAATTAAACAAGAACTTTGATAACTCATCAGTTCAGAAATGGTATGCACTATTATTAGACGCTAAAAGTACAAATGAAGGTATCAAAGAAAAAATTGAGCAATTGGGAAATATAAAGACCCATATGGATATAGCAATTTCACTAAATCCAAATGATGCAAGCCTTTTGCATATATTGGGGGAATACTGTTACCAAATAACTGAACTACCGTGGTATCAAAGAAAAACAGCTGAGGCTATTTACGCACCTATACCTCATTCAAGTTACGAAGAGGCACTCGAATATTTTTTAAGAGCAGAATCAGTACAACCAAGATTTTATAGTGTCAATCTTCTAAGAATCGGTTGTTGTTATTTAAAATTAAATAAACAAGATCAAGCTAAATATTATTTAAAGTTAGCCGCACGTTATCCAGCTAAATCCGACGATGATCATCATGCTAATAAGGAAGCTGCAGAATTACTAAGAAAAATAATAAAATAATACACTATTAACAAGATTTTATTATCGACACGCTTTCTTTAAAGCTGGTAATTATTAAAGCCAAAGCACATGTTCATTAAATTTTCTTGATGATGGAATAACGTAATTTCGCTCGTAAGTTTCAATACCTTCGTCAGTTTTAAATAAAACTATTTTAACCGGATTAATCGCGTATATTTTGTATGTTTATACATTTTTGGAAACCCGACGTTTCGAACACTTTGCAGTAGTCCGTGGTCACGGGTAGACCCGTCTACCCGTTAAAATAGTTTTATTTAAAATGTGTAATAATCGTGAAAATCAAAGAACTTATTACCTTCGTCAGTATTTGACGACGTTGAAATATCACCTTGCAATTTTCAATTATTTATGGGAACGGACTCTAACTCTAAAAAAATATAAGTTAGTGTCTTCAGTGCCTACCTTATACATTATAAATAGTGAATAAGCTCCCTTTACCCCCTATAACATGTAACGTTATAACGACACCGTTACGATATGTGGTCACCGGTGCTGATACACGATGATATGTATTTGTAATACAAAAATCTGATATAAGTTATAATTATGGAAGTCATTGTAGTGTAGTTATGCCACTAAAAGTAGAAATCGAAACCAGGACTAGACATCAAGACTAAGATAAGATTTTGATTTTAAATTACGTCAACCATATAGTATATTCATGGAATGTTAGATATTATTTACCTGCAGTTAAGTATATATATGCAGTAAGTAGATTATAAGACATGATTGATTCAATGCCACATATTTGGCTCTTAAATGTCTTGGAGCTACTTATATAAAATTCATGACTGACATCTTTTTTGGAGGTTTGTGTGG
This sequence comes from Heliconius erato demophoon, assembly GCA_018249695.1. Lineage (NCBI taxonomy): Eukaryota > Metazoa > Arthropoda > Insecta > Lepidoptera > Nymphalidae > Heliconius > Heliconius erato. Next base: position 3,437 of record DWQW01005754.1, read on the forward strand.
TACAATGGGTCACTGTCCTTTGTCATCTAGAGGAGTGCAATATTCATGAAGCGTCCAAATCGATAAGGATTAAGAGGGATTAATCCAGGATGACAGTCTGAGTCCTTTTTGGTTTTGTCTTGCTTTTTAAAGTGTTCAAGGAGAGGCTTTAGACTTTGTTTTCATCATGTGACTTCAGTTACAGCAGGGTAGGCAGAGAGAACCTAGTGCTAAGACACTCCGTTCCCCATTTTCTGCTGAATTTTTCGAGGCATTGCGTGTTGAGTGGCGGAACTTAAAGCAAGACTTTTGCCTTGGTACCAGAGCGAAGTAATAAAAATATTTAAAAAAATATAATTCATTCCCTCGGTGGGGATCGAATCCACAACCGTCGCATTACTGTCGCACCCTTGTGCCCCTGCGCCACAACAGTCTCAACTACATAATGGAGTTACTACGAAAGTAATCAAATATGGTGGGCCACGCGTCTTACACTTGTTTTGGTTTTAGTGCAATTTATTCTGGATATCAGGGGAGGTCCCAGACGATTGGCACGGTGCAGTCATCGTGCCTTTGTACAAAGCCAAAGGCTCGCAGATAGGCTGCTCAAACTATATGACTATCAGTTTGAGTAGTAAAGTTTATGCTAAAATATTAGCGAGAAGAATGCAAGAGATACCCAAAAGGCTGTTGTGAGAGGCCCAAGGAGTCTTTTTAGACATGGAACAAGGTATGGATCATATCTATTCCTTGCGCATCGGAAGGAAAAGATGGATCATGGAAAAAATTTGGCCGTTAACCAAAAACTTTTCTGTGCTTTTGTAGACTCGGAACAAACATGAAAAAAAATATTTTAGCTTTAAAATGGTAGATTTACTTACGGAAATAATTTGATATTACATATAAATAAATTTCCTGGTGTTGTGTGTTTATATCGATTTGTTAGTTATTTATATCGAATTCTATTCACCCCAATTTACCGACCATCTTAATTCTTATACCTGCTACTCACGTAACGATATATCCTAACGATTTCAACCTAAGCAGATAAATCAAACGTTCATAGTTCCTCTACACGACTCCGATATTGACTTCAATCGTTACTTCTCCACAGAAGCTTACGCAGGAAACACTTCGTCCACAATCGAAAATGACGTGATTGCTATACTACCCCTGGTTTAGCTATTTTCCCATACAATTTGTTTTTATATTTCATTACTTCGAATGGGAATCAAACCTAAAATCTGACGCGAATATAGTCACACGCTTGTGGTCCTGCGCCACAACTAGTAAAAACTAGTTTATTAAATAAGTTGAAATTCGCTCTAAAAAATTGGCTTAATTATTTGAAGAGGAATGAGGGCACATATTTGAATATGCTGCCTTTCTCGAGTGAGAATCGAACCTACAACCTGTCGCGTTCACAGTTACACTTTGTGCCCCTGCGCCACGACTGAGCTCAAATTTTCTCATCATTTTATTTATTTCCAGTGGGAATCGAGCCCATAAACTGTTTTAGTTCGTATATTTTATATCACTACTAGCGGACCCGGACGCGGCTTCGCCCGCTTGAACTATACGAATATTAATTAAATTATTTTCAGTTTTCAATAGGATTGGTAAAAAAATATAAGCCTAAATAATCAAAATAAACCAAAAAAGAATAATAAGTAGAGAAAATTTTTATTATTAGAAAAAAATACGTAACTAATTAAAATCAACAAAAATAAACAGTAAACGTAATCAAAGAAAAATATTATTAATGTTATCAACGTAAAATAAATATTTAAATTATTATAGTATTTAAATTAAAAGTAACACATATTCTATAATTATCTATAATCTATACAGTCATTATTACAGTTAGAATTACAATATGTTCGTTAAAATACATGATTTTTTGTAACTTTAAACATTTACGCATAACCGTTCATTTTAAAGCTTTGATATTTTCTAAAATATCCATTTTTGTAATATTGCTGTAAAAACCAATTTCAATCTGTATAAAGCTCACTATGTGTTTAACATACTTAATCGAATAAAGAATAATACTGTACTTTTGAAACGCAAAAATGGTCACATGGTTGGTTGTCATTAAGAGATAGACAAATTATGTGCTATAGATTATATAACATTACGGTGTATTTCTTTAGTTAACCGTTCATAAGTAACCAAATAAAAATAATCGAACCGCAGGCGCTGCAGAAATATTAAAATATATGCAAGTACATCGTACTACAAAAGTATTCCATTTCATTCATTCTAATAAAAATCCGCGACACCGAATCTCTTATAAATAAGTTACAATAAGGCATTTTGCGATAAAAACTATGCTTTGTCCGTTTCTTATAGATAACATTTAAATTTCTGTTTGTGATTTCCAAATAGCTGTGTTTATGAAGTGCATGTGATTATTTACATTATACTCAAATACAAAAACAATATATAGATTTTTCAGCGGGGGTTGTGGAGCAACAAAAAGGCTATTTTTTATTCCTGAATTTCCACGGGATACTGAATTATCCGTGGAAAACGTTTTTACGCGTTTTCAGTGCGCGGATACATAGATACTAAATGAAATAACTAAACTTCTATATTAAATACGATAATTTTTGCGAGAAATAGCAAATAAAATCCAAAAAAAATAAAATTACGATTCATTAAATGTGTTACAACGATATAGATAACCAAAGAACCAAAGAAAAATATAAATTAATAATAAACAGCAAATAACTAACAACGAAAATTTACAAAACCTCGTGCACCTCGGGGTCGAGCTCATTTTGAATCAGTGATATCTCCTTACGTTTTTATTAGAATGATGTATAGTAAAATGTAATTTAAATCTAGTTGAAATGCTAAAGGTGACTATTATATTTATTTTGATAAGGGTGAATACCAAACTATAGAAAACACATTAACAATAATCCGATAAATTTAAATTAAATATATTAAAATAGTTCCTGTAGCTCAACCTTCAGGGATAAACAAATACTATCGCAAACTTTTTCAATAGATTTTTTAAAGGACAATATTTTTATAAAACATTATTTTTATATTATGTCTCTTAAGGTTTGAGTCAGCGCAGGTAAGAGTTCAGGAAACCCATTTTGGGCAACTTTTTGTTAAGAGAACAAAGTTCTTTGTTGCTTAGCAACGGTTGCTTAGCGACGGTTGTTATTAATATGGCAGCATAAATTGTTTGTCAAATTGAAATATAATTTAATAGATTGATATATATCGAGAAAATTACAGTCATAAGAAAAATAAAGTATCCTATGTTCATCCCAAGACCCTCAAGTATCTCTATATGAGTATTTTATCACAATTGAATTAGCGGTTTGGCCCTGATTGCGTAAAAGACAGACAGACAGACAGAGTTACTTTCGAATTTATAATATAGGTATGGAGGTATGGATAAATTCTTATAATTTCTCGTGAAGTCCACCTCTTTCGACATATTGAAGTGATACATGTCCGCACGTGAAGTATACTGCCGAGTCCAACGATCGCCATCCATACGCTACGATAAATTGTGCAACGGCAATCGAGACCTACTGATTTAATGAAAATTATAACTGCCGTCGATAAACGATAAGTTGCAACCATTTATCATACATACGACCGATAAATCTATTAATCTGGTTGTCATACATTTATCGGCAAGATATACGTCAAGATATATCGTCAAGATATTACGTAGCATATTGTGTAGCAGGTATATAAATTAAAATTAGGGGTAGTGAAAAATCCATTTAAATCGGTTAAGCCATTTCTGGATTTTTTTGAACGAACGCACAGACAAACCGACGAACAATAAATAAAAATTTTAAAAATCATTGTTTTGTTGTTTTGGGGTCTATTACATTAATAAATAGTTTTTTTTATATAATATACATACTCTGTGTCCGGTAATTAACATAACTTTGTCTATGAATACTTTGTGTCTTGAGAATTCAAATTTTAAAAGACGTCGGTTCGTCGGTTGTGTATTCAATAAATGTTTTCGATAGATGTGTATAAGAAATAAAAACAAATAAATAATAATTCATTTTTCTTTTTCAATCTTTACAATTTATTTAACTATGAGTTTTTGCTCTTTAGAGGATATTAGTGACGATGAGGTGTTTTTTGGTGACATTTCATTGAAAGAATGTAAAAAGCGTATATTCTTTAATAGCTGTTGTGATCGGCAGAGTTTACCGTAAGTTCCTTGTTACTTTACGTTATTTGTTTGATAGCTATTTAGTATAGTATAGTTCGTTTTATCATAATACACAATGCCCAGCAGGGTGTTCCCACAGTTATTCCTTATAATTCTAATATTTATTTTTGATTTTAGGGATACTTTTGAAACTAAAAAAGAAAATAAACATAATGACAGCATTCAAATTATTGAGACTAATTCAGAACCGAATGTATCATATGCAAGGCCCTCTCTGAGTTCCCCTGATTCTATAACAAATGTAACTAAATCTGATTGGGACATAAAATCAACAGATGATAGCTTTTTACAGCTTGAGAAAATGGTTTCTGAAATGTGTGTGTCACCAAAATCTAATAATAATGATTATTTAAATAACACACTAGAAGTTGTAGAATATATTTTAAACAATCCCATAACAAAAGATGACAACCATGAAGTGGAAATTTTAAAAAGTGACTTGGGGTGTGTTGAACCAATAATAAAAGAATCACCAATAAAATTATTAAACTGTTACGAAAAGTTACAATTATATAAGACAAAGACTGAAGTAGTAAATAATGGAAATGACAATATGAAACTTTTGCAAGAATCTCCAAGCCAAATTAAAGCAGAAAATAATTATTCAAATTATGTAAAAACTGAGAGCTTAATAGCGCCTACCCCAACAAAGCAAACTGAACATGTTTTCAAAACACCTAAAAATATACTTTCTACAAAAAAACATATTCTAACATCTTCTACAAAGAAAACACCTAATAAAATAAATGCATACCAGCACATCACAAGCCCCATTGCTTTCTATATTAACAAGTGCCCTCAAGTACCTTTAATTAAAGATGTCCACCTTAAGAAACCTTTAAATAATAGTACTTCTATTCCAAAAGTCACGCACACCCCAAAAGAACATAAAACCAGCAATAAAGAAAACATATCTTTACCTTCAGTTGCCTACAAGAGTGCAAAGGAGACAAAAATGGTATGTATACATTTTGTTTTCCACTTTCACATTATATATATATATATATATTGCATATAAAACAGTGTTAAGACACTCCATGCTCCTTTTCACGTAAATTCAAGACATTGTGTGTAGAGTAATGTAACTCAACAACACTCACTAAAGCAGGGAAATGAAAATAATTCATCGCCCTTAGATTGAACCCACCAACATTATGTATGGTCACATTATGTCTCACTAAAGTCATATATGGTGTGACAAATTTGTAATTTATACTCTTTTAAATATACATTTTATTTATTTTATAGATATCAATACCAGATACAGAAAAATTGCCTACAGGTCAATGGGTAAAAAAAATGAGTAGTACTCTACCAAAACCAGTTGTAATAAAACATAGCCATAGAGAAGTGAAATCTATCAGTAAACACTCTGTCTCAAAAAGTGAAGAGAGTTTTGTTGGCTTGCCTCTTAAACAAGCCGATTTATCTGTATGTACTAAAATCTGCTTTCACTAAAATCATATAATGTATAATTCTTTGCTAATTTAATTATATTACTTATTATTTTGCTAAATACTTTTATTTTCTCTCATTAACCAAAATTTTATTAAGAAATTATGACTTTTATTAAGAATCCCTTAAAATCTTTAAAAATTTCAATGAATGATAAATTTGATTTGTATTCATATAAAGTAATGAAATATGAATATAAAGATGAAATGATGATAAAACAAAAGTTAAAAAATCTTGCTTAAAAAGCTTTATTAAAATAAAAAATATGTAGTTTACATTACATTAGTGGGTATACCTCATAAGAATTTATAGCATATAACAACTTCAGAAGTTGAGTAAAACTATCAATACTACATAATAATTTTACAGAAAAACTGCAAAAAGTAAACATCTAATTAGAAAAGTATTGGCTGACATTTTTAGTAATTAACCACAACAATAAATGCATTTAACATTTGCATATTTCAATTCTTTAAAAAATTAAAATAAACATACTTAGAATGTAAAACTGCTAAATCCTTTTTTATGTTAGTATGTCACTCGTAAATTTGCAAATCATTTGAATGTGTAAATAAATATACAAAATGGACTTTTATTTTATTTCATATAATAGAGAATGGATGTCAATTTTTAATATTGCAAAAATAACTTGATAATATATGTATGTAATATGTATACTCAGTTTTTTAAAAGCCTTTTGTCTCCTGAGAATTTGCTTTTGGGCTATTTGTAGGTTTACACTCTTAAGCCGACGATAATATAAAGTTAGTGTTATATTATAGTCTAATATTTAAAAACTAGTTACTGTAACTGAACTAGCAATTTTAGAACACAAGAAACGAAAAAAAAATATAAAAATCAATATTGCAGCACATCAAATAATAAAATTATCATATATTAACAAAAACTAAACACAATAAAAATTCAAAATGTAAGATACATTTAATTCAAAATTGTAGCAATAGTTTATATAGTAATCATTTTACAATTATTACGTAAAATGCAATTTGAAATGGTTGTAGAGGAGACTTAGAATAAAAATTAGGCACCAGAAGTCAGACTTAGGCTAGTTTTTATGAATAGAATTTATATAAGACATGAAAAATTGGCAAAGCTATAATTAATGGAGTTTGTGACGGACTTGATGTGTAATACATGTATATGTAGATTGAACAATATAAAACTTTAACTTAAATTCTATTATTATCTATGTAAATAGTCTGGCTGTCTCATTTACATGGTATATTTAATAGACGATGTAAATGAGTCATATCAATATGAAAAAACAATATGAAACTTATACAAAAATCCGAAACATAACGTAATATAAAAAAAAAACAAACAAAAATAAATATTTATTAAATATTAAATATTATAAATGTTTGTAATATAAATTGTAAAATGTCCAAGTCAAAATAAAATCATATAAATTATTAGATGGCTGTCATCTACAAAATATTCCATCATCAAAAATAACAATATTTTACAATGATTACCAAAAAAGAACATTCATATTGTTATTAAAGGAAATTTAACAATTGGACTAAAACACATTGCAATATTTTAATTCCTAGTTGACGGTAGTTGAAAGCAACTACATACCGATTATGGTAAGTGAGTAAGGGGCTGTAACGGTATAATTATTCCTGAAATGAAGATAAATAAATAAATATATGATAAATGTTTATATCATAAACATATTATTTACTTATGCATATTTTATTCTTAAAAGGTAATAAATATATGCAAAATACACTATAAAATAATATCTACAACTTTAGTTGTCAATATTTGTTTTACTTGAAGTACTATATAGTCTATGGAGTATAGACATTTATAACAAACTTTTATTAACATGTTCCTGACATAAATTATATTTTATAATGTCCTTAATTATTTGCAGTAAAATGTGCTTATTGCAATAGCTTGTATTTTTTTCATATATATATATATATATATATATATATATATATATATATATATATATATATATATATATATATATACAAGCTCAACCATTCAGGACAATTTTTCAATTAGTATTAACATAAGAAATTGCTTGAGATGAGAGATACTGGTATAATAAAGGCGCGTGTTAGAAGCAATGGCGAAAATAATGACGTCACTACCATTTTTAAAATAAAAGATTCTATTTTTTAAATATGGCAACAACAAACATATCAAACATATAACTCAAAAAAGTTAGTGGCAATTTTTGATATTAAAAAAAAATACAAAATTTTAAATATGAGACCAAAATATAATACAGTTTAATTTTCAAAAATGTTATAAATAATAATAAGTTTCATATAAAATAAAATTTTACTCTATTATTAACAAAGTAAAAACGAAAAATAACAAACTAAATAATAAATATACACTGGTAAGTTATACACACAGCCACACATATATTTATATTATATGTATAGATTAGACATTACTATATAAGCACACCGCTGTGCCGGTAACGGTTCCTTCTGATGTCAATCAGATCAGAAATATACGTTAGTATGAATGCTGTCATTGTTTCTCATATAATAATATTTAACAAACCGAGATCGGACAGAATGTAATTTGATTCGAGTTCGCCCTAACGGTCCATCCATAACTTATTTCACACCACCATGTAGATGGCGAGGGTAGATGGATGTAGTATGATAAGTCAACATCACATATCATAAATTGGCAATTGCTTGTTTTTATTTAAAAATTTCTTGGTGTAAAATTACAAAATATTACAAAAAACATGACATTCGCGTGACTTAATTTATAGATGGCCATAAATAGTTAGTAAATCCTTTGTTTGACATAATATAACAGTTAGCAGAATCTCCAACATGGGGTCAAACAATTTGATACAAAGGTAACATTCTGGGTATTTTATTCAATGACAAGAATAATAATAATAATATAACTATAGTAAACTAGATTTTTAAGTGATCTCAATTTTGCTTAAATATGTTAAAAGCGTCCTAATTCTGTTTTTTCCTGATTACAACTAATAGAACAAAATAAAAATCTTAGTTTTGTGCAGTTCCAAAGTTATGTTTGTGTATACAAATCGGTGATTTATTTTTATATTACAGTAGTAAGTAAATATGGCAATATATGAGATTATATATTTGAATAGTAAAATTTTGATTCATTGGAGATTACTTATACCATATACTTGTTCTATTTTTTCATAAGTACTTTAATAGGGATACAATATAATTATAATAATAGGAATAAAATGTGTATATATATATTAAGATATTGTTACTTTGAATAAAAATTTCGAATATAGCAATGAATAGAAACTAAACACTACTCAATAAGTCAGATAGAGATTTTATACTATTGCATATAAATCTAATATAGCTTCAAATATTGCTATGTTAGAAACCTCTATACAAAATCTCAATATATAAACTTGTAAGCCTAAGTATGTGAATAACACTAAAATATTATAAAATAGTATTTAGACACATATAACATCTTACATCTATCTAAGTGCAAAGCAAAAATATTGAGGCTTCTAATATCGACACTTAATGCCTGAAATAGGCATATAGAAAAAATATCAAAAACACTTGTGCAACATAAAACAACCATGATTGCATTCATATATAATATCATAATAATATAGATTTTAATTATACAATACAAACATACAGTTAACGAAGCATTAGCTCAACTTTGCTTTGTATTGTCCACGACTTTTTTTATTGCTTGGTCAAATACATTTTTGCATGATTGTATAAAGATTTCTTTAAGAATTCTTAGATGGCCATAAATAGTTAATAAATACAATAAGTAAGTTAAGTTAATAAATATATTTTTGCATGATTGTATAAAGATAGTGCCAACTTTATCTTTCACTTTTTATGTACTGAACATAAAAATAAAATATTAAAAATGAAAAATATGTGACGTTGCTATCAGCACAAGAGGTGTAGGTTCGGTTGTATAAAGAAATATAAACGGGTTAAGACACAGCACCTACGTTATATATGAACACTCACACTACTGCAAAGCTCAGCTTAGACTTCGTGAACTGTAACATATATGTAATTAGTAAGAGATTCAAGTACATTTAGGAGTATAAGGTTCATAATTGTGTATTCTATGCATTTATTGTCTTAGAGCATCCCAGGACCATCTCTCTCTTGGTTTCCAGATTTTTCGAAAAACATAAAATCCTGTAATAAACAGTTTTATAATTTAATATTAAAATTAATTTAAAGTATTCATTTGGAATATAAATTTTCAAATTCATTAAGTATATAGTCTAGTTTAAGCACAAACAGCACAATTTTTAAAAAGCTTTTAAATATTTTGTATCACCATAAATTGAAACAAACTAATGTAATTGATCCCAGTTGTAGTATTTTCGATTTATTATTTTTTAGCTAGAATATTATACTATATAATATACAAACATACTGCTATATAGCATATATCGACTTCAACGCCACCCTCTTCGGGTCCTATTATATTTTCAAACCATCGAAGAAAACATTATAATATATATACAAGACTTCATCAAAATCTTACATAATGATATCACAAAAACATATGACCTGTATGACAATAAAAAATGTTATTTTAACTTCACGCTATATTCCGCATATTACAGGGTAGACAGTGAAGATATAGAGACAAGGTAGATGGCGAAACTCAACGCCGCGCTTTATCTTATTACCAAAGTAAGGAAATGAATATAATACATTTCCCCTAGTTGGAATCGAACCCGCAACCGTCGCGTTTACAGTCAGACACTGACTCGATGCACCACGACGGCCTCTATATATATATTATAGTTATGTAATTGTTATATTATAATATACGTATTAAACATATAATATACTTACAATAAGGAAACATGCACCAAGCAGTACAGCTTTGATCCTAACATCCAAGTCCATTGGGAATGTGATGCCAAAGTAGTCAGAGTCCGTGAAGGCCTCGCGCGCCAATCCTGACCACTGCTTCGTTATTTTGCCCACTTTCGTTTCACCGTCTTTGGAATATACCTGCAAAATTATTAATATAATAATTTGTTTCAAAAGTATCATTGTCACAGATATTTAAATATGTATTTGTATAAATTTATTTTAAAAAAATAGGTCCCGCTGAGTTTCTTGCGCCGGTTCTTCTCAGGTCTGAGGCATTAACTTTAGTGAACTGGTGGTAAATTATTTGACGTTCAAAAAATGAAGCATGTAACTTCTTATTTTGAATAAAATTATTTGAATTTGAATTTGAGACCTTTTTGGCTTTACGCTGTATCCTAGGAACCTAGTGTTTGACATTTCGGTGTCGAACTCAACACAGCGCTTTGAGTGATAAAATAAAAGTATTGAAATGGGAGAGGACTTAGAAGTTAACTATTTTTTAGTCTCAACTGAGTAAACATTTATATATAAGAAAAATCTATAGGGCATAAATGGAATAGAGATACTGGAGTCGGAGGTAGATAATGAGAAACTGAAACTGTTTAATACCTGTAATTTTGTCAGTATTTACATATGGATGGACACAAGAAAATTAGAGGTTTATGAAACAGATATTGTAATTTAATCTGAATAAATAATTTAAATATATATATACCTAGAATGTGACAGTTTATATAATGTAATATAATGTAATGTAATGTTATGTATATAATGTAATGTTTATTTTTTAATTTATTATTAAATAATAATAATAAAAATGAGGCCAGTCGTGGCGCAGGGGCACAAAGTGTGACTGCAAATGGACTGGTTGTGGGTTATATCCCCACTCGAGGAGTTGAAATATTTATTTAAATTAGTATTTTCATTTTTTCGCTCTGGTGTCGACGGGAAAGCGCGGCGTCGAGTTCCGCCACTCTACACGCAATGCCTCCAGAAATTGGCGGAAAGTGGGCAACGGAGTGTCTAACACTAGGTTCTCTCTGCCTACCCTGCTGTGTGCGAGATACAGCGTGAAGCTAAAAAAAGTCGTTTTATAATGCACGATAATGTGAAAAAAATTAAAAACGATAAATATAAAAATATTTAAAAATATTATTTTTACATATTATATGTTAAAATGTAGTATTTTCCTTGATCGATTTGAGCGGTCCAACAATAACTCCAACATTATTCCTGTCGTTATTGTTTTAGTTTTTACTTTATAAATTTCCCGCTGCGCAAATATAGTTAAAACAACATGAGTAATTATTGTGATGAAGCCAATTAAATTTATAAGTATTTTTGTAAGAGGTTCTTCTCTTTTTCGAACAATTTTTGTACTATTTGTAAGATATTCACGCTTAATTACTAATAATTAATCCATACCTATATTATAAATTCGAAAGTAACTCTGTCTGTCTGTCTGTTACGCAATCAGGACCAAACCGCTAATTCAATTGCGATAAAATACTCATACAGAGATACTTGAGGGGCTTGGGATGAACATAGGATACTTTTTTTTCTTATATTTGTAATATTTTCGATATATAATAATATATTAAAATATTTTTTAATTTGACAGGCAATTTATTCTGCCATGTTAATAACAACCGACCGTTGCTAAGCAACGGCTTGCAAAGTTTGTTTTAAGAAAAAGTCACCCAAACTGAGCTTGCTTAACGCATGCATGGTATGCGCTGATTCTACCTGTGAGATACATAAAAACAATGTTTAACTAAAATATTGCCCTTTAAATAATGTTTAAAAAAGTCCGCGATACATATACCATGTTTATCTCTGAAGGTTGAGCAAAAGTTACCATTTTAATTGATTTACTTTATATTTATTGGGTTGTTTGTATGTATTTTCTATAATTTGATATTGATTCTTATGAAAATGAATATAATATTCACTTTTAGCATTTTATCTTGATTGAAATTATAGTTTACTGTATAACATTCTAATAAATAATTAAGGAGATGTCACTGATTCGAAGTGACCTAGCCTTCGAGCGGCATAGTATGACCGACGCGAACGTTTTGTAAATATTAGTACATTTTCGAACTACTGTTAATTTTTATGTAATTATTTGCTGGTTATAATTAATTTATACTTTTCTTTGGTTCTTCGCTTATTCGAGTACTAGATTAGTTAGATTTTCATTAATTTCTTGGTGTGGTGTAAGTTTCAGCCCTGCGCGGCATCCGCATAATATTATTTAAGTATTAAGGAAAGTATTGTGGTTATTTCATCTTGGTTGGATGGTTATCTATACCGTTGTTATACACTTAATAAATTGTAGTTTTAGTTTTATGGGATTTTATTTGATATTGCTCGCAAAACTTATAATATTTAATGTAGAAAGGAATTTAGTTATTTCATATAGTATCTACGTACGCGCGCAAGGAAAACGTGAGAAAAGATTATTCGCGGGTAAATCAGTAAAATCGATCACTGAAAGTCCAATAAAATCAATTCAGTTATTCTGGACATTAGCTCGGGGAAATAGAAAGACAGACAGAGACAAAAAATATATATATTTTCTTATTGTATTTGAGTATTATGTAATTAACCATATGCACTTTCAAAAACATAGCACAACACATTTAAATTCTTTTAAATATTTATTTTAGGTACTTTGATAAGATTAATAATGTAGCTGGTTTTGTTTATTTTATTTATTAATATTTTATTGGTTACGTTTACTTATAATTTTTTTCATCTAAATTAGTTACATATTTTCAAAAACTATTTCATAAATATACCTAATAAGCATTCGTATAGTTTAAGCGGGCGAAGCCGCGTCCGGGTCCGCTAGTTTAAAATATATAGTAACATTCGATTTTGAATATAATAAATATAAAACATAATATTTTTCTAATATGACCATTATAAGAGTAAACAATGTAATTAAATAAAATGTTATCAAGTATCCTAGTCACTGAGTTACACCGAGCGAGTCTAAAGGGCAAAATAATATGACTAATTGCATACAGAATTATTTTTAAATAATTTTATAACGCTTCTCTTTTTTTAACATTTTAAAGTGTTACTCCACACTTAAGAAAGAAAAATATTTATTTAGAAAACGTATAAAGTTTGAACGTAGCGGGACTCGAACCCGCGCCTCCTGGAAACCGATCAGGCGCTTTGACCACCAAGCCATACTTTCCAACCCTACGTTCAAATTTTTATACGTTTTCTAAATAAAAGTAACAGTTCTCTTTCCTTAAAAATAAAACTTCTCTGATGTATCTATATAAATAAGATGTCTGTAAGTATAGAGCCTATTTAAA
>DWQW01005755.1:0-17306 GCA_018249695.1 Heliconius erato demophoon
GAATGCCACCTCAGTCTACCCGTGACCACGGACTACTGCAAAGTGTTCGAAACGTCGGGTTTCCAAAAATGTATAAACATACAAAATATACGCGATTAATCCGGTTAAAATAGTTTTATTTAAAATATTTGATTTCATCCAGTGGGAATCAAACACACAACCTGACGCGTTTACTTTCGCTTGTGCCTTTGCGTCACGGCTGGCCTCATACTAAACAACACATATTTTTTAGTATTCTACTATAGACGAGAATGTTTAGGGATACATAAATTATCTCAAAACTCAAAGGAAAAAAATAAAAAAAATATCCAAGAATAAAATTACAGTCTCGATAAAACGTCAGGATATCCTTTAATATAGGTTAAGTTTGATCTCAAAAAAGTGTTATATCCTGCATAGTAAACGTTCCATCTTGGTATCAGTGACCTATTGAACTCCGATCAAGTGAACCTTAGGGCCTCTTCATGTCTGAAGGCACTAAAGTGGAATGCAGGTCATCTTACAGCATCCTCATCATTTATGCACATCTGTCTTTAATACGTCCTTTAAAGATTTGAGAGCAGTTTTATCTTCTAAGGATTCAAGTTAAAGGAAATTCATTTAACGTGACCATATTTTTGAATGAATTAGTGCAAGTTTTTTTTTTATTTTAAGTTAAGGAAGTTTTGATTTATTTCTTCAATATCATTCTAAGCATGATAAGAATATACATTCTGTATTTTTTTATTTTAGTTTAGTTCGTTTTACATACAGTTTTTTTTTAGTTGAGAAGTACTAGTAGTTCCTGAGATTAAAGCGTTCTGTCTTACTAACTCTTCAGTTGCATAATTTTAGTATAGATGAACATTTCCACAGTTTGTTGTTTTTCAGTTGATAAACAATATTTTTTAATCATTTTTCTGGTAGTATTACGTTAATTCATTTTGAATATAATATCAAATTAAACCAATATAACACAATAATGTTCTAAATTTATTAGAAGTCATTGTAAGCTCATAGTAATTTCAATTTTAACGTTTCAATATATGCAATAGGGGACGGTTAATGATGGCAGTCGTACAATCGGAATGGATAAAAGGTGTAATTTATGTTCGAACCCCCGAAATGTGGCTGCGCAATTACTGTACGGTGCTATAGGGGTGTTAGTTGATGACATCGATAGTATTTTATAAACTTATCTATACTTAATTTTCCTTTTTCGTATTGATAAAGGAAAATTAAGGAAACCTATGGTCTAGCTTTTGTTAGATTTGCTAGGTGTTCCTATTTTACGACGCAGGTGAACCACAGGTAAAATTTAGTAAATACATGAAATATAACTTTTTCGACCTATCATTAATCAGCTTAATATTTAGACAGTGAGCTGTGCAACGGCGCCTCTATAGCCTTAACTCTTTGAATTATTATTTATTAGTTTAATAATATTACAGTTAATTGAAATTATCTTCTAGTTATGTATTTATGGTTTAACATAGATTGCTAAGACACTCAGTTTTTCACATTTCGTTATTTATAAGTAAAGACGTTTTATGACAGGGCGATTGAGAAAATGGGACGTACCAATAAGTACCTACAAATGTCATACAAATTATGTAATCATAAAACAAGAGTTTTCTCTTAATAATTATGTCTTAATATTTTGTGGATATACCGTGAGGGTGCCGAGCTCATAGTGTTACAGGAAAAGGAGCTAAGAAGAAGAGAACTTACTTTAGGTTGTCTTTAAAAGTGTATGTCTCTCTACCTAATCAAATTTAAAATGATTCTACTAAAACTGCCTTCAAACTACGTTCATAATAAGTGAGTAAACGCATTATTTTTTGATAATAAAATATATCGATATTTTTTATCGATATTTTCTCATCACTAGACATTTAGACTGACACCATTATAGGAAATGCTAATGACTTCTATTTAAAGGTTCCCACCTTCCGTAAATTTAATTATTTCTTAGTATTAGAAAAGCCAATAGCCGATCCTATTGTATTTTCTAATATCGAGGAGGACTCTGAGCCGTCTCGAATAATTTGAAAATAATAAATCAAAACGTGTTTTGTTCTTTAAGATGTAGCTTTGTTGACGTTTAATTGTGGGTATTACGTTGTGAGTTTTATATATAAATGTGGGAAATATAAATCGATTTTGAGTGACAATACCCCATTTAGAATTTAGAATTAACCAAATAATCCGATAACTTTTTCCTTGGTTGTAAAAGTTCTATTCCATTTTCCCACTTTCATTCAACATAAAAAAAAATGTTTTAACGTCTTGTTGTATCCCACACACAGCAAAATAGGCAGAGGAGTAGGAGGAGGAGGGAGTGCTAATATATTTTGATCCACACTTTACGCGGAATTCCTGAAGCTTTGCGTGATGAGTGGCGTAACTCAACGTCGCATTTTGCCTCGATACTTGAGCGAAGGAATGAATATACAGGGTGGAAGCGGCAGTGCTCCATTTACGGAAACAGCATATAGGGTAAAATATTTTAAACCTATACCTAAAGAAATTAATCAAGATGTCTCAACAGTTTGGACGTAGGATTTTTTTTCATTTCACGACTTTTATCCATACCTGTATTTCGTGTGACGCGATTACGTATAGATCCCAATAACATAAACACTTACTACAACAAAAATACTACTAAAGGTTAAACAACTTTGAACTTTATCGCCAATACATACGACTCGATTTCGAAATGAGGCGTGTGCGGCGATGTTCCTTTCATAGGTTTATGTGTGCGTGCGTCATCCTTACAAATGGCGTTTTGTTTTAAAATGACAATTTTATTATTTATTTTGTTTGAAAAAAAAACTTTTTCATTTTTGGGAATTTATTTTTTTCTGAATTATATTAGGCTTTTATAGAGTAGTTAAAATTGTGGTTTTATTTAATATGGTGCTGACACTTCCATCCTGTATACATTTAAATAAATATTACATTTCCTCGAGTAGGAAACAAAACCACAACCAGTCGCGTTTACATTAACACTTTGTGCCCCTGCACCACGACTGGCCTCATTAAAAAGCTTAAATACCAATTTAAGCTATTATCACCGAAACAAAAACCCCCACATTGTACTAAGTATAAAAACCCAAGAATAAATTATGTCCATTTTATTTGAGCGAGTGCGGTGAGATCGAGTGGAAATTGCTCTAACTGCGTTAACGTTCTGCGCTTCTTGTACAAGAGAGAAATGGCCACTTTTATGCACTCATGTCTTTAAGTAAAATGTGGGTTTCTTTTTTCTTTCTCTTATCTATTTGTATGCAAATCTTTTATTAGAGGCCCTCGTGGTGAAGTGAGATAGCTGTTGACTTAATGCGATGGTTGTGAGTTTGATTGCCACTCTGGGGAATTAATTATTATCATTACCTTGCATTGGTAACAAGAAAAGTTTCGATGCTCGACACTGATGTCTTAAAAGTTAAAAGCAGAATAGAGTGTATCAACTCTAGATTTTCTCTGCCTAACCTGCTATGCGGGAAAAAGCGTGAAGCTGTAAAACAAATCTGGTTTAAATATTTGAGGAAATCCTTAAATCTAAATAGATTGGATTAACTTCTTTACATTGAGGTTAGTTAAGTTAGTAATATCACAAAACAATGAAGCAACGTCCATGTATCAACAGATTCTTTCCATTTATTCCAGAAAACACGAGATTCTATCCCAAATTACGGGTGGGTAGGATTTTTTCCTTGCTCTACCACGACAGAGTACAGCGTTGCCACTACACAAAATGTCTTAAATTTAGTCGGAAGGCGGAGAACGGAACATATTGACACTAAGTTCTTTCTATCTACCCTACTATACCGAAAAAAGTATGATACTGCTTGTTTATAGAAAAATAGGTAAAAAACGTAAACTTTAGATATAACATCAATATACGAATATAAGTGAAGGCCAAACTGTATACGGTATACTTATATATGGAGGAAGCATCCTTTACTAAACCCATTCCAAGTCTCTTAACTAATTAAAACTAACATGTTATTTACAAGACAAATGTAAACAAGGTGTCTTCAGACATGCTGACTTAGTAGGACGAAATAGGGACATTAGTTTTAGATGTAGTTCTCACTAAACGCTAGTAGTAGGTATAGGTTCGATTATTATTTTGAGGTATTATAAGATATTTTTTTTAACTTCACGCTGTGTCCTGCATATAGCGGGGTAGGAAGGGGGAATCTGGAAACCTAGTGTTAAGACACTCTGTTATTATTAAGACACGTTTGACCGTTTGATGTTCTAAAAATGATATATTATTTATTTTTTATAAATAATTTATTTTTATCACATACTGGTATACAAAGATTCAATTATTTAAATTGTTATGAAATAAAATTGAATTTATGTATATTATTGATAATATTACCTATATGTATACAAATAAAATAAAACATTCTAAATAAATAAAAATATCGATTATACCAAAATCCATCTAAAACGAGTATCGATATCTCGACTTTGGAAATATTTGAAAGCCGGCAGCAGTGCTCGCAGTCAAAGTGACCACAATTTATGTTAGTTCAAATGTAACTCGACGTTACGTATATATAGTTTAAAAAGGAAGCTTTAGATATATCGCTTGGAGAAAATCGTATCTGATAGCGATAGATGAGGTCGCCTTGGCGCACTGTTATAAATAACGTCTGAATTTAATCACGATGATTGTTGATTCGATTCCCAATAGGAGGTATGAAGTATTATCATTTAGGTCTGGTTTAATAATTTTTTGCTTATTAAGCAAAAAATTAATTGATGTTTTTCATCAATCATTTGATGTTTTTTTTATTTTTATAACTTTACGCTGTATCTCCTTACTGTACGTTCTACACCTATACGCGGTATAGGCTTTGTATATCTAGTGTTAAGATATTTTCTTGCGGAACTAAAAACACGTCTTAAACCAGAACAAAGAAATGAAAATAATTCATTTCTTCTAGTCAGAATCGAACCCACAAACGTGGAGCTTGCTGTCAAACTCTGTGCCGACCTTGGAGAATATTGTATTCATAAAAACTCAGAAGTATTAAAATTTTAACATGGTGAACGAAAATACCATTAATATATTAAGAATAAACATATATACATGCTTTTAATTAAGATCTAATTTCGAAAGTAATGTTCAAAACGTTTTCAGTAACGGTGTATGTACGGAAAGCATAATAGTCTGGATGCTTTTTAAAAATAAAAATGAACTTCTAAAGCTTTAAAGTGCCTTGAATTGGCAATGGGATGGATGCATTTTTTTTTGCAACTTTTATATGACGGCTTATGTTTAGTCCGACTGTAAACCCGATGGTTGTGTGTGCGATTTCCAATTGGGGGAACGCACTATTTTCTTTCCCCCGCTCTGCTAACGAGACAACGTGCAGCGTTGAGTTGTGCAGTGCAGCTTCATGCTACCTGGGAACCTAGTGTTAAGACTGCGTTCCCATTAAGACACTCCTGTTCCCCACTTTCCGCCACATTCGATGTCAATATTTAAACATATATTATAATAATATTTCGCATGCCATTATCACGAATCACAAAAGGCGTTGATAACAAAACCAAGAAATGGTGAATGAATTATCCGCGACGAGCAAGTACCGACTTGGTTCTGACAACCAGTGAGGAAATTGGATGATGCCATTGTAATAAGCTGTATAGGCGATTGTTTAGGTTCATTCTTGTGTTTAATAAGATGTTAAACACAATTGACTGAGGTGTTCGTGGTGTGTTTTTGTTTTTGAACTCTACTGGTAATAGGAGGCGTTGAGCCCCCCCGCCGCTTAAGATGTCTAGAAAATTGTTATAATGTCTAGAAAATTTGGAAAGTACGGACCGGAGTTTCTTAACGCTAGGTTCCCTCTGTCTACCTTCTTATATACACATTCTGATATAAACATTTACAGGCAAATATAGTTTTTATTTGTTTTTAAACATAGCTTCATCCTCTAAAGTTATTGTTATATTATAGTCAATTTTAATTAAAATTTTATATAAATTGTATTCTAATGCATAATCTATATTAATGTAAAGTTCCATTTTAATTATTATAGTAGCTTTTTCGTTAAAGTGAAACAAACATCCACCCTCACAAGCTTATAATATATATAAGGATTTATCAGTCAGTATACATGTCAGTCAGTATACGGGAGTAATCCTTCGACTCAGTGGCGAGTGTTGATAACGATTTTTTTGTATCAGAGGAGACGGCGGCTGTTTGGTTTAGATTTGTTGATCCATAAGTATTTGGTTTGTTTAAATTAATATTTTTAGAATTTTCTTAATAGAAACATGAGAAAACTTAAAACTGTTTGTAAATTTGTGAAATATGCACTCGTAGATCAGAGTGTTTTAATGAATAAATATTATTTATGAAAATAATGATCAGGGACAAGTGTGTGAGTGTAAGGTTGTGGGTTCGATTTTTACTGAGGATAACGTTCATTTAATTTTATTTCTTCGCTCTGGTATCACGATAGACAGTATACTTGTGTTTCCCCCTCAACACGTACGGAACAAAACTTAGAAAGAAAATATTAACCAAAAATGTTAAAAGGAATGTAATTCCTATCCTAATAATTTATTGTCAAATTAGTTTATTTTTTTATACTAAAAAGAACTTCGGCTTTCATTTCCACCACTCAACAGACAGTTCGTATTGAATTCGGCGAAAAGTGGGGAGCGTAAATGTCATAATGGGAACGGAGTGTCTTAACACTAAGTTTTAGGTTCCCCTTGCCTATCTGAAACTGAAGAAAAATGAAGAGAATTTTGAAATCCCAACTACTTAACAATGAAGAACTTAAATTAAATACTAATATATGTATATATATACTAATAATACTTTTTAGTTAAATACGACCGTCCATTATATTTTTCTTTCGGCATACATTTAACTTTTTCACGAGCTATTTAATTATGATCACGTCGGGCTCTGCGTGAGAATGTAATAAATCTTCTTCCTTCTTCCCCCTTCTCCCCTTGACGGTAATGCAAGAGCTGCAACAAAAACGCCAACTTTATGACGAAGCGGAAATATATGCTGAGTGGATGTATGTAAAAAATATTCCTTTTTCGCCTAAGAGTAGTATATATATTAATATTAAAGCAAGAAAGTTTGTTTGTTTGGATGTGATGGTCTCAGGAAGTGGTTTGAATTGATAAATTACATTTTTGACGTATAGTATTTATCCAGGAAGACACACTGTAGCGGCGGTCAAAGTTACTTCGGGCCATCTTAATGTGTACAGGGGGTAGGCAGAGGGAAACTAGTAGACACCAGAGCGCAGAAATGAAAATATTTAATGTTTCATTTCCTGGAGAAGGAATCCAACCCACAACCTGTCGCGGTTACAAACACACGCAAGTGTCTTTGCGCCACGATTGGCCTCAAGAAAAATATTTAATACTATGTATTTTATTAGAAAATGCTACACAAAACGCCATGGAATTATTTTTCTTCTTTCATTATAGTACAAATTATTGAAGTTTAATTTTTCTATATTTTATCACTTTTACTATAGCTTACCATACACTGAGATAATCTTACTAAAATATAGAGGGTTATATCTCAAGCACATTTGTCATGGAGTACCACGCCTCTTTCAATCAGTCGGCTAACACTTTACATCGTATGTGTACATAATATGACATATATTTATTGTATAAATATTCAGATTTTGTATTACTACAAAATATAATTAATTTTATAGTAATTTTAATATTGTAATAATTAAAACTTTGAATTACTACGATTTAAAATTTAAAATGTTTGTGAACTTTATATTATCTTTTTCACTAATAAAAGTATTTTTTTTTCACAGTAGTAACTTCACTAATTTAAGTATATATTTTTAACATCCGTTTTATTTTTTGTGGAATGGGTTATTTGACTTTACCTTATTTGTATGAATATTCTAAGCCTGCATAATAATACGTTAAAAAAATATTACAAAACAAATCATGCCTTACATAGGAAACAAACCTCGGATGACCTCTCTACTAATAATAATAAAAAAATTAGCTTTACGCTGTATCCTGCACACAGCAATGCCCACTTTCCGCCGAATTCTGGAGGCATTGCGTGTCCAGTGGCAGAACTCAACGCCGCGCTTTGCCCCGACACCAGAGCGAAGAATTGGAAATATAAATTTAAATAAATATTTCATCCCCTGGAGTGGGGATCGAATTCTCAACCAGTAGGTTTTACAGTCACACTTTGTACCCCTGCGCCACGCCTGGCCTCATAATAATAGTAACTAAATAAATTTTCCACAATATCAGTAGTTCTTAACTACTAAAATTTTTTACGTAACCATATTATGGAAAATTTGACCAACTTTATAGTAAATTAGTGAAACTAAATTGCTTTTTGCTATTATCATTACAAAGCTGGATGACTAATGTGCCAGATCCTCCCATTACGTGTTCGTGAGATTGGCAAAGGTCCCGGGTTCGATGTTTTTATAGCTCTCCCAAAGTTAATGACCCCTACATATGTTTAGGATGGCACTAGACGAAATACGATATGGGAATAGGATGAGGATATAAAAGCTGTATGGAAGCTTTACTTTTCTTATTTAAAACATATTTTAAGGGTTCATATTGTGTATGTAACAATTGGAGAAATTATTCTTATCTATCATCACCGTCTTACTGGAAACGATGTTCGTGAATTCGATTTTATGTCGGGGTAGTAAGGAAATACGGGTTTTTTTTATTTCACGCTGTATCCCACATATAACAGGGTAGGTAGATGGATATCAGTATTGAGAAACTCCGTTCCCACTAAAACATTTCGGTTTTCCACTTTCCAATGCATTCTGGGGCATTGCGTATTAATTGGTGGAATTAAACACCGCACTTTGCTTCGTTATCAGAGCCAGGAAATGAAAATATTTAATATTTAATTTTCTCGAGTGAGAAGCGAACCCACAACCTGTCTCTTTTGCAGTCGTACTTTTGTGCCATATATTTTTGATTATAATTTAATAACTTTAATTGAAAGAAAGTTCCTTCGAATTTTAGGAAACCCTCTCTTAGTGCTCCCCTGCACTTCCTAACCTGTATGCCAAAATTCAACGTTTTAAATCCAGTGGTTTCGACTGTGCGTTGTCTGTCGGTCACGGACACTAACTGGGGACATTTTTGTATACAGATTAATAATAATTTATTATTTTTTAATTACAAAAAAAATTAAGTTCTTGCTAAGAATCGTTTTCTTTAACTATGAGTTTCGAGTAATAAAAGTATGATACCTAGTGTTAATTCTCTCCGTTCTCATTATAACTGTACACGAACACAAGTATCTACCAATATTTACACATTTCCTAAAAGACTCCGGTTTTACGCCACTCTTATTTGGTGGTAGCCCCCACATTATATATCAAGGGGCCCTTGTAGTTGTCACATTGTCGTGCGCAAAGATTTAATGGTGTTTCAAACTGCTGGACTAGAGGAAAAAAATACTTGCTATGAGTGAATGTTTCACGATGAAACTGCAGTAGTTTGTATCTTTTTTTTTAAATATTTAATTTTTTCAGATTGGAACTTGTTCAATTTTTAATTTGTTGTAAAAATTTTGTTTTTGTTGTAATTTATTATAATAAAAAAAAAAACAGTTTCTCGCTGTATCTTGCATGTTACACAGTAGAAAGAGAGGGAACTAAGTGTTAAAGTACTTTAAATGGGGAGCATCACTTCCAACCATTTTCGACTCATTATGTTGAGTAGAAAAATTCAACGCCGCGCTTTGTCTTCTTACCAGACTGAAAAAATAAAAATAAATAAAAGAGAATCGAACTCCTACCTCTCGCCATTGCAGTCACACGTTGTATCCTTGAGCCAAGACGGCCTTTATTATAACTATATAATAAAACTAAAGAACAAAGACAATAAAACAATTTCTTTAGGACGTTCTAATCCTCATATCTACATACTTGTACATAACACATGATACATCTAAAGAGACAAATACACAGCAATTTAGCGCTACAAGCGACCCCAGTGAAGTAAAGTCGCACTCCAATTTATTGAACTAGCTTTCCAAAAAAGGGGCTCGGGATTCCGTCAGATCTTACTTGTAGTTTAGTAACGTATTTACAGAGCTGATGAAACAGAATTTGTGATTTTTTATTTTTTTTTAATGAAAAATAGCAGCTTCCGAGTTTTTGAGATGGAGGAAACCTAGTGATAAGATATTCTGTTATCAGTTTCCGTCCAATTTTTAAGATATGGCGGTTTGAATGGCGGAGCTCAATTGCTCTATTTCTTGTTACCAGAACGAGGTAATAAAAAATATTTATTTTTCCGAATGGGAATTGAACCTACATTCGTCGTGTTTACAGACAAAAATCTATCGTATATGTACGATTAATCGGTCGGGGTTATCGGGGTTACGTGACTCTATCTTGACACTATGTGTTGCTATTATTGGGCTGAATCGCGCTGTTAACAATTCTATTGGCCATTTCTAATGTATTTATAAGAGAACTGAGGTACACAGAGTGTCTTAACAATATTTAAATCAAATTTTCTTCTTATTTCCAAAAGATTTTTATTTCTATTAAAACAACAATAAAAGAAAACCAAGAGGAGGAAACAGTTGAGGCCATCCGACCATGGCGCAGTGCACATCGTGTTAACTCAACGATTGTGGGTTCGATTGTATTATTTAATATTTAAATTTTCTTGCTCTGGTATATTTGCCTTGAAAAACTGCGGCGTTAGGCACTCAATACATAATGTCTCAAAAAATTGGTAAAAAGAGCGAGCGAAGTGTTTTAACTCTAGGTTCCCCCTACCTACCAAGCTCTACGTGGATTACAAAGTAAGGTTACAAAAGGGTATAAACTAAAATTGGAAAAAATTACAGCTCAATAAAAATCTCTACGTACTATATGTATATATATACTTTGAAAATCGTAGTCGGGATTACAGGACTCTATCTCAGGTCTGTTCATTGCTATTATCGGGTGGAATCGCGCCGCTAACAATTGTACTCGAGCAAATAATTCTTTTGGCCACTTCTGAGGCTCGTGGTTTGGACGTGTAGAGTCCTAATGATGTGATTTCTTTGGGAATGTAGAGTTTTCTTTTCTTTTCATTTTCTTGCTGTATCCTATATATGTGCTGTGCACATAACAAGGTAAGGCAAAGGGGACCTGGAGACTTAGTGTTAAGATACTCTGCTGCCATTTAGACACATAAATGGTAGGTTGTTTATAGAGTTTGATCCAAGTTTTAATATTAATCAATTAAATTTTAAACATTTAATTAATATTAAAACTTGGGTCAAGGTTGGTTAAGAAACATAAATATAACATACATATTTTTTTCTATTACCTATTTCTCTTATTTTTCAAAAGAAGGTAAGAAAGTAAGGAGATGGAATCTAGTGTAGAGTCACTGTTTCTCACCTACTGCTGAATTTTCAAGACATAGCGAGTTGAACGGCAGATCTCAACGCCGACCTTCATCTTCTTCTTCTTTATCTTCATCTTCATCAGTGCTTTATGTGGACGGCTTAGTCCAAACTTTTATATAAATACATAATTATCTGTTACTCTCTCTCTCTCTCTAATACATAATTATATATTATATATAGTACAGCTAGAAGTAAATCTCAACACTAAGGATCAGGTGGCAACTTTCCCGAACTAGGGGCATCCGATGTTTACGAAAACTTTTATCTATTTTATATACTTACAATAAAGTAAGGAAAGTTTTTATATAAATAAGTTTTTACTATACAGGCTCTTAGAAGTGAGAGTAAAATTGAGTTAAGCATCTGCATAGTGGTTCAAAGGTTTTTCTCAGGTTTTGTTTCTTAAATCAAAAGATGATAATAGCTTAAAAATTTAAATAAAAACATTTAGGAAAAAATTAATTTAGGAGAGACAATTAGTTAAGAAGCCGTCGTGACGTAGTGGCACTGCGTCAGTTTCATTTTCCTCCTTTTAGTAACAAGACAAAGCGAGGCGTTGAATTTCCCCACTTTACACGCAATGTCTCGAAAATTGGACGGAATATGTGTAACAAAGTGTTTTCTAAGTTACCTGTGTTTTGCTTTAATTTGAAAAGTAACAAAGATATTTTAGAAAAAAAAACATAAAAGAGAGAATTACATAGAGTATGTCTGCATATTAGGATTCCGCGACAGTAAATCAATGAGAAGTCAATTAAAATATCCGAATTTTTAAAATAAAATTGGTTGAAAATTTAACTAACTAAACAATTGTACGTCCAAAGCATATTGTCCAATCCAAAGTAATTTCTTAGTTCCAATCCGTTTATATATTTGTAGGTACATAAGTAAACAATGGGTCCATAATCTTCTTACGGGATCCATATATTCAATTAAATCTCCTTATAGAGTATACTGGGGTCTTAGAGATTGGGCTGAATGCCAATAAAGTTTGTATTTTATTGTTGAAAATAATTTCTATAATATTTTAAAGTTTAATATTATATTCGTATTTGTTTAGAATTTGGTAGTATATAGTTTATACGAATAGTTTTTCTACTTTTGTACCACCATTATTATTCTTAATTTCTGATTTTCCGCTAAAAAATAAGGAGTTGATTTTGAAAGGATTATTCTTTTTATTTAAGAGACACCAAAATATCGCTTTTGCAACTCAACACGTTATATCATATCTACTATTCAATGAAAATGGATTACGGTGTGACTTATCACTATATAATTTCTGCCTATAAGGTCATCGGTAGTGAGTTCGATACCAACTCGGCAGTACGAACTATTTCCATTTCTAGTAAGACTAAGTGTGGTGTTGAGTTCCGACATCCAACACGCAGTGTCTCTTTCTTTCGGAAAGCGAAAAGAGTGGAGTGTCATATCACTAGGTTCTTTCTGCTGTTCCTTCTTCATGCGGAATAAAATGAAGCCAAAAAAAGCGTAACAAAGTACAAAATATATCTAGCGATATAACAAAAATATCTTCTCAAATTCAGTAGTGAAGGAACCTAAAAGAAGCCAGGGGTCGTAAGGGATTAGCCGTTCTGGGGGTCCGCAGAAAAGTGAGACTGTTTAATTGCGTTGTTTAACGAAATATCTCCTTCAGGAGGGCCTTAACAACATGATATATATATTTATTTAAACACATTGATTGATTGTAATTACTTTACTCATTACTTAACTCTAGGTAGCTAAGAGTAAATAAGATCGATAGTTCTGTTCAAAGAATATAACATCAATTTAACAAAATCATCTTCACGTTGTAACCCGCATACAGCAGGGCAGGCACAGGGAACCTAGTGTTACGACATTCCGTTTGCCACTTTCTATTTAACACAATTTTTCAGGCGTTACGTGTTGAGTGGCGAAACTCAACGTCTTGGTGCCAGATTGAAGATGTCATATTATTAAGAAATAATAATTAGTTCCCTCGAGTTGGAATCGAACCCACAATCGTCGTATTACAGTCTGTGTGACATGTGTGTGTGGCCGTGAGCTACGAGGGACTCTAAGAAAGAACGAAGAAAGAAAAAAACATAAGTATTTAAAGAATATAAGTTTATTATATTTTATATATATATATATATATATATATATATATATATATATATATATATATATATATATATATATATATATATATATATATATATACATACTAGCGGACCCGGACGCGGCTTCCCCCGCTTAAACTATACGAATGCTTATTAGATATATTTATGAAATAGTTTTTGAAAATAAGTAACTAATTTTAATGAAAAAAAAAATAAGTAAACGTAACCAATAAAATATTTATAAAAAAGAACTAAACAAAACCAAATATTATTAATATCATATCATATTATTAATATTATCAAAGTAACTTAAATAAATATTTAAAACAATTGAAATTAAATGTGTTGTGCTATGTTTTTGAAAGTGCATGTGGTTAATTATATAATACTCAAATATAATAAATATATATATATATATATATATATATATATATATATATATATATATATATATATATTTTGTCCTTGTCTGTCTTTCTATTTCCCCGAGCTAATGTCCAGAATAACTGAATTGATTTTTATTGGACTTTCAGTGATCGATTTTACTGATTTACCCAGGAATAATCTTTTTCCACGTTTTACTTGCGCGCGTACATAGATACTATATGAAATAACTAAAGTCCTTTCTACATTAAATATTATAAGTTTTGCGAGCAATGTCCAATAAAATCCCATAAAACTAAAACTACAATTTATTAAGTGTATAACAATGGTATAGATAACCATCCAACCAAGATGAAATAACCAACAATATTTTTCTAAATACATACCATACATAATCTAGAGATTGGATAGATATATGAAACAATCTAAGATTGACGTTGGAGATAGGTTATTAATATTGGGCGTTAAATAATATTATGCCGCTGCCGCGCAGGGCCGTAACTTACACCACACCAAGAAATTAATAAAAATCTAACTAATCTACTACTCGAATAAGCGAAAATCCAAAGAAAAGTATAAATTAATTATAAACAGTAAATAATTACATAAAAATTAACAGTAGTTCGAAAATGTATGAAAATTTACAAAACCGTCAAAGACATCATCTGCCCGTTCGCGTCGGTCATACTATGCCGGTCGTATGCTAGGTCATTTCGAATCAGTGACATCTCCTTAATTATTTATTAGAATGTTATACAGTTAACTATAATTTCAATCTAGATAAATTGCTAAAAGTGACTATTATATTACAAAACCCGATAAATATAAAGTAAATTATTTTTAAACATTTTTAAAGTGTTATTCCACACTTAGGAAAGAAAAATATTTATTTAGAAAACGTATAAAAATTTTAACGTAGCGGGAACGTAATTCGAACCCTGGTCTGTTTCCAGGAGGCGCGGGTTCGTTAATATGTTTTCTAAATAAGTATTTATAAAGTAAATTAATTAAAATGGTTACTTTTCCTCAACCCTCAGAGATAAACATTGTATATGTATCGTGGACTTTTTTAAACATTATTTAAAGGACAATATTTTTGTAAAACATTGTTTTTATGTATCTCATAAGGTGGAGTCGGCGCACGCCATGTATGCGTTAAGCAAGCTCATTTTGAGTGACGTTTTCTTATAACAACAAACAAACTGCAAACCGTTGCATAGCAACGGTCGGTTGTTATTAACATGGCTGAATAAATTGCCTGTCAAATTAAAAAGTATTTTAATATATTATTATATATTGACAATATTACAAATATGAGAAAAAAAAAGTAACCTATGTTCATCCGAAGACCCTCAAGTATCTCTATATGAGTATTTTATCAAAATTGAATTAGCGGTTCGACCCTGATTGCGTAAAAGACAGACAGACAGACAGACAGACAGACAGACAGACAGATAGACAGAGTTACTTTCGAATTTATAATATAGGTATGGATATATATGATTGTGGATGCGAAGGTTGTGTATGT
Organism: Heliconius erato demophoon; assembly: GCA_018249695.1. NCBI lineage: Eukaryota > Metazoa > Arthropoda > Insecta > Lepidoptera > Nymphalidae > Heliconius > Heliconius erato. Next base: position 15,437 of record DWQW01005755.1, read on the forward strand.
GATTCTCACTCAGGGAACGTATTATTTTCATTCTTTCGGTCTAGTATGGAGACAAAGCGAAGCGTTGAATTCCGCCAGAAACGCAGAATGTCACGACAACTAAGTGCGGAACAGTGTGTTTTAACACTACTTTTCTTTTGTCTACTCTGCTTTGTGAGAAAATATTAAATCATTTTTTGTTTACTCATATTTTTTTAATTAAGCAACTTAATTGATTTTCGATAGTAGCACATTTAAATCCCAGTGGATGTTCGAATACAGAAATGGAAAACAAAAGCTTGACAAAATAAAGTTCTTATCCAAATAAAATGTTTCGACGCCACAGGAAAGATAAACTTCGTATATTTTAAAAGAGCCGTACAATAATGTTATGATATAAAAACAACGCGCTGCATTTTATTCACTATAATAATATTATTTTATTTTATTTGTAATGCAAATAGTTTTTGTGCGGCCCCCACTTGCCGTCTGATTTTCGAAACGTTGCGTTTTCAGTGGCGGAACTTACCAGAGCGAGAAAATAAAAATAATTCATTATCCCGATTGGGAGTTGAACCTATTACTGTCGCAATTTTTTTTGTGACGTCCCTACGATACAGCGTGAAGCTAAGATAGAAAATATATATATTTAACAAATGTGAATATATTGGGGAACGGAGTGTCTTAACACTAGGTTCCCTTTGCCAACTCTGCTATGTGCGCGATACTGCGTGAAGCTGATTTAATTTTTAATTTAATTTAATTGATATGGAGACCAGTTGTGCCACAGTAACACAAAGTGTGACTGTAGTTGCGACAGGTTGTGAGTTTGATTCCCACTCGAAGAATTTAAATATTTAATATTTTCATTTCTGCGCTCTGGTGTCAAAGCAAAACGCGGCGTTGAGTTCTTGTCGAATTTCATTGCTTTCAGAATTCGGCAGAAAATGAGAAACGGAGTGTCTTAACACTAGGTTCCCCACATATATGTTGCTTACCCTACATACTCGTATATATACATATATTGATATACTAAACTTGATACAACAATTAGTTAACAATTCGCATTCGTTTTCCTCAATAAATCTCTTCGGATAATAGTCTGTTTTTGCGCCTTAATGATTGTTTCGGATTAATCGAATGTGCGGAGCAATCTAGTTAGTTTCTTATTTTGTTTTTTCTGATTTCAGATTTTTTTTGTTGTTTTTCCTAATTTGTATATGATGGTGAGGCTGTCGTGTCTGTTGTAATGGTTGTGAGTTCTATTTTTATTCGGGGGAATGAACGATTTTCCCTTTTCATTTCATAGGATAAAGCGCAGCGTTTAGTTCCGCGACCTAACAAACAGTGTATTTTATTCACGTAATGTCCAATAATGGCGAAGAGGCATAAGTGATAGGCTAGATTGTGGGTTCAATACCTTCTCGAGGTAATTAAATATTTAATATTTTCATTTCTTCGCTCTAGTGCCGTGTCAAAGCACGGCGGTGAGTTACGCCACATAACATGCAATCCCTCCAGAAATCGGCAGAAAGTGAGAAACGAAGTGTCTTATCACTAGGCTCCCCCCTCTGCCTACGTTGCTGTTTGCAGGATACAACATGAACCTAAAAAAAAGAAAAAAATAAAAGATTATCAAGCACTTCTCAAACTCCATACCAAATACAGAAACAATAAGTTTGGCCAAAGTTTAAGATTCCATTATTTCCGCTAATAGTCCTCAGAACACAATGTACGTAATCTTCTGACGTCCCTGACACATGTAGTATGGGAGAAGTGGCATGAAAGAGCCAGGTTTTGAAAGAGCCACCTGCAATATTATAGTAGTTTAGGAACGGACTCGACAAAATATTTTATTTTTAAACGGCAACACTGATTTCCCATCACCCAC
>DWQW01005756.1:0-17305 GCA_018249695.1 Heliconius erato demophoon
CAAACAGACAAACAGACAAACAGACAAACAGACAAACAGACAAACAGACAAACAGACAAACAGACAAACAGACAAACAGACAAACAGACAAACAGACAAACAGACAAACAGACAAACAGACAAACAGGCAAACAGGCAAACAGGCAAACAGGCAAACAGGCAAACAGGCAAACAGGCAAACAGACAAACAGACAAACAGACAAACAGACAAACAGACAAACAGACAAACAGACAAAAATGTTGGAAATGTATTCTGTTAATTATCCTTTAACACCCTGGCAATTTTTTTTTTATATTTACAATGTACAGAAACGACTTTTCTACAGATTTATTATAAGTATAGATATTCAACCTCTAGTTTTACAACCAATTGGAAAAGAAACCTATAACCGTCATCGTATTTACATCCAGTCACTACCTCTAATATATAAATCTAAATATATATATTTTTAAACTTTTATACATTCATCAATACTTACACTTCATTGCATAACAAAGCTCTCTTCAAATGTTTACTCTTCAATACATACACATAAGTGATTGAAACAGAACCACATCTAAATCTTAATCCCGACCGTTTTCAATACTCACGACATATTCACGACTTATTGTGGCGAAAGCAACGGTTGATCATTTTGAATATAATTGCTCAATTAAATTGAATTAGGCATGTCGTGTAGTTCTTATTTTTTTTAGCTTCACGCTGTATCCCGTACACAGCTAGGTAGACAGAGAGAACATAATGTTCTCCATTCCCCCATTTTCCGCCGAATTTTGAGGGCATTGCATGTTGAGTGCCTGAACTCAACGCCACATTTTGCCTCGACACCAAAATGAAATGAAAATATTAAATATTTCATTTCCTCGAGTGGGAATCGAACTCACGACCTGTCGCGCTTACAGTAACACGCTTGTGCTCCTTGCTTGCGCGTCGACAGGCCTCAATCTATCTATTTGCTATTTAATTTTGTTTACCTAAAAAAACTATCAAATAGTTTTAACAAACGTTTGTTTGTGGTTTATCTTAACTAGTTTTTATGAGTCATTTTCCTCTGCTTTAAACAATACATGATAATATTTGTTACAATAGTGAGCTTCTTTGAGAGAAAGCAAGCTTACTATCAAAAGGAATTTTCTGAATATTCGTATTCTTATAAAAATTACGAGAAATCTTTATATAGTAGTAGTTTAAAATTATTAATCTTACAAGAACCATTTGCATACAATATATGACATATGTTTATATACCACACTGAAAGAGCAACTTAGATAAACCTTTGTAGTTCACATAGTATTTTTTTACCAACACTTGAATACTAACTTATAATACAGCATTTATTTCAACGCCGCCATCCAACGTACAAAACCTCTAAATTTTGGCGGAATGTGGAGAACGAAGTGTCTTAACACTAGGTTCTCTCTACCTACTCTTCAGTGTGCGGGACACAATTGGCTCAATTTTAATTTTTTAACTTATTTCAACATTAGATGTAGCTCTGATGATGAGCTTGAAGTGTATCCTTTCCAATAAAAAAAGAATAATTGAAATCAGTTGGCATGATATTGAATTATTTATCGATTTGTCGCGCATATACCTAATGCAAATTTAAGACTTATGTGATTTTCTCACGGGTAACGTTGTCAGAAATGGGACTACACTGTAAGCTTCAGCTTTCAAATAAAAAAAATATCAAAATCGATTCATCCAATCAAAAGCTCTGAGGTAACTAGCATTATAAAAAAATACAGTCGAATTGATAACCTCCTCCTTTAACAGAAGTTGGTTAAAAAGAAATAAAACATATTTCAATATAAACATAACTAAAACAGTTCGACAAGAGTCCATAACAAGAATAAAGTTAATTATAGTAGCAACTTAGTATTTTCTTATAAAACTAGAAACAAGATAAACTTTCAACATTTTATTAATCCTGGAATAATTTACGTAACGAGCAAAATAGTTATTCATCTAGTTAGAAACTTATAGTTCACGCGTTTAAAATTACTTCGAAAGCGGAAACTATTGATCAAGTATTTCATTTATTATGCATCTGGCAAATAAGATAAGTGGAGCTCTTGCTTTTCATTTATTTATTTTTATAAACAAAATTTGATAAAATTAAAAAAATGTACCTTATTTATATTTATTTATAAGCAATGATTATTGCGAGTTTAAAGTATGGTCTACATGCGTCCGTGTAATGTATAAACATGTCAGTTGTGGGTTCGATTCCTATTTAAGGGTTGCTAATAAGATAAACCGCAGTGTTGAGTTTCACACTCAGCATGGAAATTCGTGCGGACAGTCCCAATATTAGGTTCCCCGTGCCTCCTCTTCAATATGCGGAATGCAATGTAAACCTATAAAAATATGTCTAGATACTTTCCCACTAGATCATGGAATTTATGATGACATGACATCGACATTCTTGTGACCATTTCTGGAGGTAATTCTATATTATATGTTAAAATATTTTTTTTCATAAATACAGTTTTAAAAGTTAAGTTAAAATTGTTCTTAATTTCTTTTAAAATGTACGTGCCTTAAGCCATTTCCTTACGCTTGTGTACGTGACAATTTAAGAATGAGCGGCGAAGTTTACGGAGAAACTTCAGTTTACTTTAAGAAAGTAATATAAATTTTATTTCGACTTCTTCATTTCTTATGAACAAAACGGGCAAGCCTATAAATGAATTATAAATCGCTCATTTAGTGCAATTCCATACTTATTGCACCAAATAAGAAATATATTGTTGTTTTCTGTAATAAACGATGTGAAGAAAACTGCAGTTCTTATAATGTATTTTATTTAATTGAATTACAAATAATTTATAAAATTATAAAAAATATACTAATACTGTTTAGCTTGGAGCAATACCTAGGACTTGTGACCACAGGAATTGGCTACCGGGGCCCCTTTACTAATTCAAACGCTCGAGTTCACTGCTCCAGTCCAATATAGCAAATTTCTTCAAATGTACATAAATGCACCGCCTTATATAATATTTGCTTACAACATGGCTGCCTACCAATAAACAATGTTGCCATAGCATATTGCTATGGCATACTACAGATAACTAAAACACAGTGTATTATTATCGGTTAATATAGCAAGTTAACAATATATACATATACATCGTTTTATGTCAATATGTAACAAATATAATTAAGACACGCAGCAACGAATCCAGCCAAGTAAAAAGATTGGAAATGCGCAATGTTTATTTTAGACGAACCATACTGATAATTATCAAAATTTAGTATCAAAATGTAGATAAAAAGTTAAGTATGAAGAATATTACATTAAAGATTGTAGAAAAATAAAGCGATTTTAAAAATAACAAAGTATTATTATATTTTTAACATATTTTTTTTACGGAAAAAGACAAAGCAAACGAGCCTACTGATTACCCGACGGTAAGTGATCACCGTTGCCCACGTATCCGTGTAACACCAGAGAACACAGGTGGAGAATACAGGTGCGTTGCCGGTCTTTAAGGTGGAGAGAAACACTGCCGCAGGTAGACCATTCCACAGTTGAGTGGCGCATGAAAGGAAGTTCCTACGAAGCCGCATAGTAGTGGAGTACCATGTATCCAGGTGATGTGGATGATACTAGACTTTGTGACGTACTGTGCGGTTAAAAAAATCGGCGGCAGGTAACAGGCCCTGCACAGATCATTGGGTCCCCAACGATTTGAACGGCTCTACGCTGTTAATAGTAATGATTTCTTTACAAAAGTAATAAAATTGTTAGAAATAACGGTTAACGTTTTTTTACGGTTAAAAACAAGATAAAAACATATATCGTCTATATGTTTCTAAATTATTCGGAAAGATTCTACGTAATTGCAATAAGTGATATGTATCACTCAATAACAATACTATACACGAGTTTCCTTCCAATAAGGGTTGCCTACAAGTTGCCTAGTCTTTTTCATCTACATCCACTCTCTTTTACACAAATTTGCTAACAACATACTATTAAAAACGTAAATGTTAAAGGAGAGCCAAGTTAAATGTTAAGTAATACATTCATAATTTTCATTTATTACATTCATCCACAAAAGAATGGGAGATCTATATGGGTGCCGAGTTCTGTGTTCACTCGTGGCAAAAAAATATTAAAATTAATTGACAAATAACACCAAATTTATCAACCTAATAAAAAATATGATTATGATGAAATCTAAAACGCTTATACCAGAAAATACGTATGCGTTAATAGAATGATATCTGAAGAACGCTTAAATTATCACAAAAAAAAAGGAGAGGCGAATGACAGCAATAAAAAATACCGCGTTATGGCCATTCAAAGCACTTTCATTAAACGGGACGAGTTAGAAACTTTATTATGCTTATGACCAATCTTTTCCACTCGGGGGGAAATTGAAAAATCAATACGTTTCACTCAAATCATCCCTTGCTGGGGTCTGTTAGATTTAATATTTTTGGAGTTTTATAATTATTCTTATTTTGACTCACTCTCTCTGTCTCTAATTTTCCCTCTCTCTCTCTTTTCCCATATAGCAAGAGTGAACCTAATGTTAAGGAACTCCTCTATGTGCGGAATTTTTAAACATTGCATGTTAATTATCAAAACTACTACCAGAGCAGGGAAATGAAAATAAATCAAGTACTCATTTCCTCTAATGAGAATCGAAATGCAACCGTCCCTTTTGTACATTCCGTCGATGTGTATGCGACAAATACTGCGATACGATTTTCGGACGACATTCTGGATCTTTAATTATTTATACGTAATCGCAAAAAATTAATTAGTCTCTTAGAATTCCATATCAGATGCTACAGATTTAAGATTTTTATATGTATGGATAAAAGCTCATCATGCTCAACTATTATAGATATGGACCCATTTCTTTATCTCTTATAATTCAACTTTTTTATGGTTTCCAAGCCTAGTGAAGTCAGAAAATGTTTATGGTTAGATTTTCATTCGAGGGAATAGTTGTATTTAAATTACTGTTTTCCTGATCTGGTTAAAAAAATGGATGACTATCTCTACTATAAATATATATTTATTATAGAGCATATGTATGTAGAGAACATGAAGATGCCAGTTGTGGCACAGGGGCACAAAATGTGACTGTAAGATCGACTGGTTGTGGGTTCGATCTTTACTGGAGGAAATGAATTTTTTATTTAAATTTATATTTTCATTTCGCTCTGGCTCCAAGACAAACACCCGGCGTTGAATTCCGCCACTCAAACACGCAATGCATTCAGAATTTGGCGGAAAGTGGTGAACGGAGTTTCTTAACAAAGAATACAGCCTGACGCGGATTTATATTGATTTGAGAATATGTAAAACAACTTAAGAAATGTCTATATATACATATTATGCTATACATATAAATAAGTTCAAATATTGGAAACAAACTTAATTAGCACATGTTGTTGTGTCGGATGTCGGAGACATCAAAAGAGGAGAAATAAAAATAATATAGTTCCCTCCAAGGGGATCGAAGGCACAACTATCATGTTTACGGTTATTAAACTTTTTGTTAGCATTACGCTGTATCCCGTGCATAAGGCAGAAGGAACCTGGTGTTACGACACTACCCATTTGTCATCTGACTGGCGGAACTCAACGCCGTTCAAGTTTAAATAAAATGATGAATAAATATTGTAGAATAATAATAAGCTGAAAGTAAAGTGTGAATTCACTCATGTTAATCTGGTAGTCTGAGGAATAGTACCAGATTAACACTTCTCCCTCTCTAAGTTCAGTAAAGTTTCGGTAAGCTTTAATGTTGGTAACAACAAACTTTGTTATCTGTGTTGATCAATCCTGTATTTCTGCTATATTATAGATAATTTAAATAGTGAATAATTTTATTCAACTTTACACTAGAACTCGCATAAGATCGGCAAATCTAGTGATAAAGCACTCCGTTTCTCATTTTCAGTGCAATTATTAAGACATTTTCCCGTTCTGGTAGACGAAGCACGGCGTCGAGTATATCCACTCAATGCGCTATATCACAAAAATCGACAAAAAGTGGAGAACGAAGCTTCTTATTACTGGTTCCCTCTGCGTACCTTGCTTTGCGGGAAAATCCATGGAGATGTTTTTTTTTTATTTTATTTCTTTCTTCAACAAATAGAACTACTTTTTCTACAATGCTATAAACTACACATACACTATCTAGAACTCAACAAAACTCGAAGGTTAACAAAAGAAAATAGAAAACGACAGATGCAATAAACTTGACAAGATAAATGTTACCATAGAAAATAGTTTGTAGAACACCTGTTCACAACTTTTCATATTTTTCTCGTTTTTAGAAACTGGGAATAAAAAGTTTAGTTCAAATATAATTGTTTTTGATAAAATATAATTAAACTTGATTATTTATTTCTATATTTGTTACATTATTTTAGTGGGCTGCCACCGTGGCGCAGGGGCACAAGCGTGCAATTGTAAACGACGTGACTGCTGTGGGTTCGGTTCCCACTCAGGAAAATGAAAATATTTAATATTTACGAAGCGCGGCGTTGAGTTCCACACTACCTCAAGAATTCGGCGGAAAGTGGAATAGAAGTCTCTTAATGAGCAACAGAGTGTCTTAATACTAGGTTCCTAGAGTCCATCTGCCTACTCTGCTATATGTGGGAGACATCGTGAAGCTTGAAAAAAAAAAACAGTGGGTGGGTGAGTGCTCTATCCTTTCAGTGGAATAAATTAAATAAAAAAAAATAAAAGGTAATATGTAAAACTAAAATAGAATCCCTTAATCTTCAATAACTGTACAACGATGTAGTACCTACTATAGATTTAGGAGTATAAATAGTTAACGTTGTTTGTAATCTCGAAATAATTTTGTGTTTAAAAAAAACCTTGTGCTCTTGTAGCAAAATAAAATAAACATAGTTAATTTATTGCCGTGTAAAATAATCACGGAGGATACTTTATTTAATCATTTACCATTTATATAAGCATTATATTTTTTCACGCATATAAAGGTACACAGAGGGCTAGTGTTAAAACACTCAGTTCTCCGCTTTTCGCCTGGATAAGAGATACTTCGTGTTGAGTGGCGGAAATCAAAGCCACGCTTGGTCTTGCCAGAGAAATTAAAATAAAAAAATTGTTTCATCGAATTGACAATAAGTTATTTTTATTAAGTATAAAAGGAAATACATATAAACGTTAAGTAAAAAAAAGGAAAATTAATTTTTCATTCAACACGCAAAGTCTCGAATTCAAGCGTAAAAGTTTTTTAACACAAAATTCTCTCTGCTTATGAAACTAAATGTGATTATAGGTAGTATTTACATATAATACGACGAATAGAAACAAACTCGACAAATCCTTCTACTCAAGCTAACTACGCCTAAAATAAATCTTTACTGAAAACTAAAATAAAACTTATCTCTAATAACTAATAACATAAATAATACTAATTTCTTTATATAAATGTTCATCTAAGATGATAGCTTATCGGAAGCCATCAGATGAGATGGTCGCATTGCAGTTCGAAGCGCTCTGAACGGCAGACGTAGCTTCAACTTTTTGGTGAGAGCACGCGTTACGTAAAGTTCGGTACATAACGTAATATTTTGAATTATTAACGTAATATGTGAATGTGATAGTGACTGAATTTGAATTAATTAATTGTGTTAGTGACTGAAACAGAATAATTTCAGTGATAGTGACATGTTGTGGTAATATTTGAAATTAGATTTAGTTATAATTGTTTAGTTTAGTTATAATTTGATTTTGGTACAGTGGAATTTAATGGTTTTCGTAATTATAAGCTGTTGTGTTTATATAATAAGTTTTTTTTATATTAATATTCTTTGTGCCATTTGCTAAGAGATAATAGGAGAGTGTAGTGATTATTCACTATTTTTCCTAACATACATAATAATAGTTTACACGCAATTGAAACGATGAATAACATAACTTAACTTTCGGCATTAATAATAATTATGAAAGCGCAGATGTCCATAATACATGTAAATATTAATATTTACATAATATTTCCATTTTATCAAAAATGTTAATTTATTTTTAATGAAATTTAAAATTAACCTTTTCAGAATAAACGTTATCGTTCTTACTTTATAAATTATGAAGATGATTTACATATTTTTGTTGTGCTAGTTGATATTTATTTTATATTTTCAATCAAAAATAGCTTGTGAGCTACTTTACATATCAAATAAATGATAAACGGCGAAATTTATAAAAGTGATTCTATTAATATTTTCCCAATGACTATTTATTATTTGATGAAATATTTTATTTCTATACTTATGCCCATTAAAAATACAAAGAACCAAAAGTTTAATCAAAAATTATAATTTGGTTTATATGTATTTAAATTAGATAAGCAGAACTATTTGTTTTTAATAATAAATCAAGGAATATCATTCAAAAGTCACCTTTATCATTATACATTATATAAAAATTATCTATAAAATAATAATTTTTATAAAGATAATTGTATATAATATAATTGTGTATTATTGTGTGTTGACATAATTATTTTAGAATATCTATTTTACAGCTTCACTATTCCATTCCCCACTTTCCGTCGAATTTTCGAGGCATTTCTTGTTGGAACTCAACATCGCCAAGTAATTTTTTTCTGAACAAAGATGGTAAAGATAATTTATAAAAATATTTCAGATCATTAAGATATTAAAAATAAAATTAATGGCCGATGTACGTTGTGTTGCAGCAGTACACCGTCTGATGGTAAGCGCGTTGGTTGTGGGTTTAATTCTTGCCCAGAAAATGCACTATATTCATTTCCTCACCCCTGGCTATAAGACTAAGCACGGCGAGTTTGTATTCCATCACTGAAAACGCAATATCTCGAAAATTGGTTAGTCTACTACATACTAGATAGAGGAAACTTAGTTTTATGAAACTCCGTACCCCCTTTCTAACCAACATTCGAGACATTGCTTTAGGCCTGTATATCTAACCTATAGTGAGATACAGTATGAACCTAAAAAATATAGTTAAATAAATTAGAAACACAAGCTGACGTAAGTAGGTAGTCAAAGATCCCGTCAGCCATCTTTCAATTTCATCATCAGACCAGCTCGATGGTACCATAGAATTGTATTCTCATCCTAATATGCATAATATAATTTTCAAGTTTCATGATGACACAACAATTATAAGTGTGTGTAATTTAGATTTTCAATAACTTTGTTACAGTTCAAATGAAATAATTTTACTTAATTTGTTACAGTTCAAACTAACTAGTTGACCTTTTATCAAAACAATTAATTTATAAAATATTCCTCACAAAACTATTTTGTGCACGAATGGCTTTCTTAGAATGAGTTATGAGAAATAACAAACCTCAAATAAAATAATAACATAATGATATTTATTTAAGCTCATATTATTTCTTATTTGAATTGTATATTTGATATGTAACACTAATATAATATATATGAATCTTATTATTTACACGTTATTAATATCGATTTAATATTTAAATAAGCGTTACTAAAACAGTTATCTATATATATAAAAGGACTTGTGCTGACTGACTAAGGTAAGACGCACGCAGAGCCGTAACCGCTGATGGTAGAAACGTGAAATTTGAGCAGATATTTATTTTCATATTCTGGACATCCACTAAGAAGGGATTTTGAAAAATTTTAACCCTAAAGGGATGAAATAGGGGTTGAAAGTTTGTATGGAATTTTTTTTCAATCTGTACCGATTTTTATGAAATTTGAAATTTAGACTCTTAAAAATATTTCATTGAACACATGTTTTATGGTTTTTAAGAATTCACCCCCTAAGGGTTCAAATAAGGGGTTGAAAGTTTATATGGAAAAATCTTTAAATTGCCACCGATTTTTATAAAAATTTAAATTCAGACTGTTAAAAATATTTTATTGAACACGTGTTTCGTGGTTTTTTTGAATTCACTCCTAATAAGCGGGCGAAGCCGCGCGCGCCCTCTAGTCTATATATATAAAAGGACTTGTGCTGACTGACTGAGGTAAGACGCACGCAGAGCCGTAACCGCTAATGGTAGAAACGTGAAATTTGGGCAGATGTTTATTTTCATATTCTGGACATCCACTAAGAAGGGAATTTGAAAAATTTTAACCCTAAAGGGAAGAAATAGGGGTTGAAAGTTTCTATGGAAAAATAATTTAATCTGTACCGATTTTTATAAAATTTGAAATTCAAACTCTTAAAAATATTTAATTGAATACGTGTTTCATGGTTTTTAAGAATTCACCCTCTAAGGGTTCAAATAACGGGTTGAAAGTTTATATAAAAAAATCTTTAAATTGCCACCGATTTTTATAAAAAATTTAATTCAGACTGTTAAAAATATTTTATTGAACACGTGTTACGTGGTTTTTTTAGAATTCGCTCCTAATAAGCGGGCAAAGCCGCGCGCGCCCTCTAGTACTATATATTCGACTAACATTTTTTTTGGCGTATTCAATATTATTAGTAATCAGGACTGTAGGTGTACTAAGGACTCATTAATAAGCACGGGATTTACTACTCAAGGAATCCTAAAAGTATACTGTTAAAATAAAATAATATATTTTTATTTATATTATTATAATTCTATGTACGTATAGATTTATATACATTGTCAAAGAATCAAATGCGGAAACGGCGAAACAGTCTCATTGTGTTATGTATTGTGTTACTTTAAATATACTTTTCTACAAAAGTCTTTATTGTGTCAATGTTTCCTTATCAGCTAAAAACTACTTATAACAAGATAAGTAAACTATTCTTCTGTTTAAGAAAATTCAGCATTATAGGAATTAATATAAAGCGTTTCCACATTACAAAACGGGGTGTATTTTTCACATATTCTTTCAATTTCTATCAATACATATATCTTATTTTACCTTTTATTTTATTTGCAATTTTGATAGTGTTCTAATTAGAAATTATCATTCATCTCGCTAACTAAAACCATTGCAAATATTTTAACGCTTATGCGTCTATTTGTGGACGTTTTCTGTCTACAACAGAAGCAGCAATATGCCTAAACACATATTGTATAGCAGTTGAAAAATTCTATGTTTTCCTCAGTACAGTTAAGTATAACATGGGTTTTCCAAATGCTGTACAATTTTATGAAAGTCTTAACTAAAATCTAAATAAACCTAATTTATTATATTTAAATTCTATCGAAGAACTGAATTGAAGCCAGTCGTGGCGCAGCGGCATGAGGTGTGACTGAGATGAAATATTTAAATATATTAAAGGTTAAGCGCGGCGTTGAGTTCTGCCACTCAACAGGCAATGCCTCCAAAATTCGGTAGAAAGTGGGAAACGGAGTGTCTTAACACTAGGTCCCCTCTGCTCTACCCTGCTGTGTACGGGACACAGCGTGAAGATGATTCTATCTAAAATTGAATGTAAAAAGAAAGTAACAATTATACATTAAGCACAGCAGGATGGAAACCACAATTCTGTTACGTTACTCGTAAATGCATTGTTGTCTAGTTGCCGTGAAATTCACTATCTTTAACAAAATTCGCCTCAGGTATTTTAACAAAGTTATATGTAGATAGCCTTATCTTCTTGATTACTCTAACCTCCTTTCAAGAACTATTCCACTACGCTTTCGGAATTAACTCACGACTAATTTCCTTTGCGAACGTTCTATTGATCCCTTATGAAGAGATAAAAAGGGTTATATATGCCCACGTTACAGTTAAATTTTATTAGTGTCACAATCTAGGAAAATTTATGGTTAGGGATCGAGTGTGACGTCGAAATTAAATGCTTTCATTGATTTTAGCCTTAGGCTTTTATGAGGTCACTTGTTCAACACTAAATCTGCCAAAATTAAGATTAAAGTAGATTCTTTAATTTATATATATTATTTTCATTACTTTATTTTCATAGTAAACTTACATATTATACTAATTTTAACATATCTCTATAATTATTTACTACCCCAGACTATCCGAGTCATATGAGATTTACATATGCATTTATGTATATTTTAAACTGAAAAAATATCGAATTTAAAACAATTACAATTCTCATATTGTTATTTCGCCTAGAAATATTTCAGAAATTTAAGTTCGTCTGAAAATGTTTATGAGCCGTTCCACTTTTGATTTCACAATTTTCAATTAGCCTCTTTGAAAATTTAAGGTGTATTGGGATGGAAACCGCTATTATATTTATTAAATTGTTGGAATTTATGAACATTTCGCTGTTATTTTTATTGTGGCTTTATTTGCACGGTTTCAGAGATTGTTCACTTAGTTGTAAGTTTTAATATTATTGAATAAATTAAATCAAATCAGCTTCACGCTATATCCCGCACACAACAGGGTAGGCAGAAGGATCCTAGTGTTAATACACTCCGTTCCCCACTTTCACGTTATTCAAACTACTTCTTAATTCGACAGAAAGTTGTATGAAAATAAAGCTCAATAAAATATATTTTAATCATTACACAAATCTAATTGGAAATTACAACGAATAATTCTTTTTTTAACCAGTGTCTGTTTTTGATGATATATTTGTTTTTGGTCACGGGTACGCGACTCCGGATCCTCGAGCCACCCCTTGTTATATCTCCATCCAGTCAATAAAAGTGATGTCTCCTTCTTTTAATCCCCCTCTTTTTCGCGAAAGTACATAAGTGTTCAAGGGCTACCGTGTCAAGTACGAACACGGCTAAAGACGCAAGTACCCAAACGGAAACTGCGCTTTGCTGTGTGGTCTGCGATTGCAGGATACCACCCATAAATTTCTTTACATCTAAAAAAATTGGAAAGCGAGTTCGATATTTTAACATTTTTTAACGTTTGAACTAATTCCCAGAGAAAAGATATATTGCAAAATAGAAAAAATATTACGGAACATAAAGTCCAGTGGACATGACAAATTACGTGATTTGCAAGCGGGCCGACTCGCTCCGAGAAACCGCAAAAATTGAAGCGATAAAAATAAAAAGCGTGAAATATAAACCTAACATATTATACAGTATATGTAATATTATGAACTTAGTAAAATATATATCAAAGAAATATTGTTATTAATTAGAATGCATATTAACTGGTGTAATAACAAATCAAATTTTACTTAGGAAAAAGAAATACTCAATAATTATAATAATACATTTAAGTAACATACTTTTATATAAATCTTTCTTTACTTTTAAACATTAATTTCATTTAGTTGGTAAATAAAATGAAAAATAGGTACAGATATACAGAGTATTTTTGTCATCACGACATTTTGGGTATGAAAAGTGGCAGATCGGCATCGCTTAGTAATATTTTTGTAGTAGTAGGTGTTTACATTATTGGTCTACTCGTAACTGCGTCACACGTAATATAGTACTTGAAATGGAAAAAAAATTCTAACCCTAAACTGTTGACTTATCTTGATATTTTTTTTAGGCATGAGTTTAAAATATTTTACCCTATATGATGCTCCCATAATAGGAGCGCAGACGCTTCCACCCTGTATACTTTTTAACAAATTTAAAGTGTTATTTTACATTTAAGAAAGAAAATATTCTTTTTTGAAAACGTATAAAAAATTGAACAAAGTAGGATTTGAACCCGCGCCTATTGGTAAGCGTCCAAGCGCTATGACTTATACAGTTATACTTTTTCATCAAGCTACGTCGAAATTCTTATACGTTTATTACAATTTATTTATGTTGTTGGCATCTCTGTAGAGAGATTTTTAAAAATTTCAGCTACCCAAAGATAATTACTAAGAATTATCATTTGGCAAGAGTTAAAAATATAAATTGCTATTTATTTTCATTCTCTCTTGCCAAATGATAATTTTTAGTAATTATCTTTGGGTAAAAGATGCCTGCCATATGATGTCTGTGATGGGTTTTTCTTATAATATTAAAAATTAATATTATTTTTTAATTAATACAGTAAAAAATATGATGTTCAATATTAACATAATAATATAAGATTTTCATTGTGAGTTTCATATTTCCTAATTATTTCATATTACGCATTTTGTGTAGCCCAAAATTTTCCAAATAATAATATTCAAAGAGAGCGACGAAATAACTTAGAATGACAGCCGTCAATTATGCCCTAGTCAACTATGCCAGTGGTATTGTATGTATCGGCACTTTAAGTAATAGCTACGTATACTGTTATTCAGTTCATTTATTATAATTTATATAATTAACAAGTTAATATTTTTTTTAGCTTCACTCTTTATTCCGCACGTCGCAGGGTAGGCAGAGTATTCTCTGTGGAAACCTAAAGAGAACCTAGCGTTAAGTCCCATTAAGAATAAAAGAAGTGTCTGTTCCTGATTTTCCACCGGAATCTTTAGGTATTACGTGTTGAATATCGGTACTCAACGCCGTGCTTTGCTTCGTTGCTAAATTTTTATTTCCCCGAGTAGGAATCGAACCCACAACCTTACTTTATCGCGCTTAACACTAGGTTCCCTCTGCCTACCCTGCTGTGTGTGGGATACAGCGTGAAGCTGAAATAGTTTCATTTGAAATAAATACTAGCTCATCTTTTTTAAATTAAGAATAATCAATGTTTTCTCATGTGTCTCTATTATCTTATATGTCAATAAAATTATATATATTAGTTTAATTTATTTAATCCTTATTATGTTTATTTTACTGTGATTAGTTTCTTTGTCTTGATAATAATATAATCATTCGGTCGAATTTTCGCCTTCCTGTGCTGTTATTAGAAATACAGTTGATTAAGTAAATATACTCTTGTATACTCGTATTACAATAAATACACATTTCTACTAAAAGCTTTGACAATTAGTTAAAGTTTGAATTAATATTGACATTTAAAGGCCGGTCGTGGTGCAGGGAACAAAGCGTGACTATAAAATCGATTGGTTGTGGATTCGATCCTCACTCGAAGAAATGGAATATTTATTTAAATTTATATTTTCACTTTTTCGCTCTGAGTGAGTTCCGCCACTCAACACGCAATGCCTCCAGAATTCGGCGGAAAGTGGGTCTTAGCACAAGGTTCCCTCTGCCTCTGCTGTATGCGGGATACAGCGTGAAGCTGATTGTTTTTAAATTATAATTGTTTGACAATTCATTGATGGTATATAATGAAAGTGAAATGCGGTCTTACTATTATAAATCGCCTTGTTCCATAAAAGTAATGTTTCGGCCAAAAATGCAAAGTCGAGGATTATTCACGAATGCTATAAATTATGTGAAACTCCCGAAAAAAGGGGCCTGTGACTATGCTTCACTATAAGCCCTTTGAAATTTATATTTTTACTTTTGAAACTCTAGTCATTGTTAGATGAAATCGAACAATTTCTTATGGTAAGTTACATTTAAAATATGGGCTTTTTGCCCATATTTTAAATGTAACTTACATACTATATATGGTATACTGGTGGTACATCTTTTTTAGGTCGTGGTAGTATTGACACTATACATTTTGATATATTTTTAAAGCCTTATATTGTTGTTTTTCTGAAAAAGTCAAATTACTTGAAGTACTAAAAATTACTATATAGAAATTAATAAACTTTTGGATGGAAATAACTTGAAGCCTAAACCAACTTATAGGATAATTTTCATCCTGGTATTGAATACAGATTTCGTAGGAAAAATAAAAGTCACACAGTCAAATTATGTTGATTAGCCATAAGTTACAGTTTCAGCAGGGTAAACAGAGGGAGCCTAGTGTTAAGACACTCCGCTCCGCACTCCACAAATCTGGAGTAGTATAGTATTCGAGGAAAATTAAAATATTACGTATATCATTTCTTCGAGTGGGGATCGAACCTACAACCTATCTCGAATACAGTCACAGGCTTGTGGGGGTATATACTGATAATAAACACAAGTATAGGCTACTTGTAATAAAATCGTAACGGGTCGGTTTTCGTACATGGATGATAATTCAGAAAAACTATAATTGGCGGCATATATGAATGTAAAAAAACCACAAATAAAGATTTTAATTTTTTTATCGGATTATCTGTTCGTCTGTTCGTCTGTTCGTATGTTATATCAATTTAAAAACCTACTTTGTTTGGCAAAATTGCTAATTGCTAAAATAGTTTATTTTATAGAACTGTTTTATTGAATTGGCTAAATCTTTAGTTTTTAATGTTGTTGTTTGACATTATTTGACAAATTAATTACTGCATCATCCGCATTTCAAAAAAAAAACCTGGCCATTGCTGCCTAGTAATTAGTAACGAATGCATTTATATAAGTATTTTAGACTTACAAGACTATTTATCATGCCGTAACGTGGTGTTTACTTTCACATCGCAGGAAATTTTGAAAAGTTAGATTATTCTTTTTTTTTTATATTACTTTTATTTTGTCTTTGTTTGTCTTAGCTAATCTTAGGATCATCTGAATTTATTCTTATGGGACTAACATTGAAAGATAGAGGGAGTTACGGAGCAACATAAAGGATATTTTTTATTCCATTATTTTCATACGGAGCAAAAACTGTTTGCCGTGCACGTGTACTTATCGCCTACCTTAATATTATGTGAAATAATTAAGCATTTTTCTTTTAAATACGACATAAAAGGCATAAATTACTTGATTCTCATTCAAAGAAAATGAAATATTTTCATTTCCTTGCTTTGGTAACGATCAAAGCGTGGTATTGAGCTCTGCTGCTCAACAATGCCTTCAAAATTTGGCGGAAAATAGGAAAAGGATGTGTAGTAATGAGAACGGTGTGTCTCAACATTAGGTTCCGAAGTTCCCTTCAAAGTGTGAAGTAAAATAAAGAAAAGGGGGCTCTGTCGCGCAGCGACCGCTGGTAAAAATATAATCTCTATATATAATAAGACAGTAAAAATATTTTGTCTGTACATTTAGTAATTTTGACTGAAATCGATAGAGGGACACTTAAAAAGAATAATAGAAAGCAAAAAGTTTTTTTTTGAATTTCTTGTCTGTCTGTCTGTCCGTCTGTCTGTCGATACATTTTTGTCCGCATTTTTCTCTGAAAGTACTGAACCGATTTACTTGAAAATTTCACCAATTGCTTTGTTTTAACTCAACTTAAGTACTAAAGTTAAATTCATCAAAATCGGTTCATTACAAAAAAAGTTATCGTCATTTGAATGAACTCAAGGCATTAGTTTGCCTGCGAATATTATATAGCAATCGCGCTGGTATGACCCTGGCTAAAAAATGACATTCGAAACGTCTGGTTTATACGATTGTTGATAAAAATATATATTTTTGAAGCACTATTATATAATATTTTATACAATAAAGTAAGCAAAGTTGAATTGTTAGTGGAGATTACCTTCATAAATCATAACAGTTAAGTTTAAGTCGTAAT
>DWQW01005757.1:0-17305 GCA_018249695.1 Heliconius erato demophoon
ACTGTACAGGAGTTAATATGCAATTATTACAGTTATTTTACAAAGAATATTATGAATCCTTCAAATCAATAATTTAACATTTAAGGCTGTTTCTGAATGAGTAAATTAAATTATTCACTGACATCAGTACATTTAACAGAGTATATTAAATAGATAAAAAGGACATAAACTTACAAAAATATATACTAATATGTATTTTTTATTTAAAACAATCAAAAATTCTTTGACGATAATGTCGTAAAAAATCATAATAGAAGTCATTATAGTTGTCAATCAATTCTGCTTATTAAATCAATAATCATGTATTTTAAGCGGGCGCAGCCGTGGGCGAGCCGCTAGTTTATTAATAAATCACTCACTACTTTCACCACTTTATACTCAATTAATATAATATAAATATACAAAAGTTCTACCAGACCTCAATACCGCATAATAAAATGTCAATTTAAATAACCGATCCGCACAACTGATTTCGACGAGTTTAGTTAAGCACGTACAGGAAAGTTAAAGAGAAGTTACGGTCGCTTTGATATCACTTAAATGTTTGACATTAGTTCCAATTCGGGTCCTACCAAAAGTTAGGGGCTGGCGTCCTACTAATAATGTCAAAATACTGACTCGCTGTCGGTGGAAATGTAACGATATTTATATGTTAGATGGAAATGTCGATATGGTCATAATGTAAATGTACATATGAATATAGTTTTATATTTTTATTATTTTTTCATAGGAAATGTGAAGTCAATTCTTTATTGTAGGACATTGTGTTTCTCTGTTTATACTAGTAAATGTATGAGTGGAATGAGCGTATGGCAGATAAGTATATAAACACGTACGCCACGCTACTTATTTTTACTCTAAAAGACTAAAAATAAAATAAATCAGCTTCACGCTGTGTCCCGCGCACTGCAGGGTAGGCAGAGGGAACCTAATGTTAAGACACTCCGTTCCCCACTTTCTGCCAAATTCTGGAGGCATTGCTTGTTGAGTGGCAAAACTCAACGCCGCGCTTGTCCTCGAAACCAGAGCGAAGAAATGGAAATATAAATTTAAGTAAATATTTAATCTCCTCGAGTGGGGATCGACCTCATAACCAGTCGCGTTTACAGTCACACACTTGTGCGACTGCGCCACTACTGACTACTGGCTTCAGAATAATACACATAAAAGTCGAACTTTTGTTCGTTTAATAGATCTGTTATCTATCACTTGGTTTTATTGCTCGAAAAACATCGCTAACATATTTACGTACTGTTTTTGTTATAAGAAGTATTTTAAGATAATTTTATTGTCAAAGGCCGGTCGTGGCGCAGCGGTACGAGGTGTGACTGTAAAACCGACTGGTTGTGGGTTCGATCCCCACTTGAGGAGATAAAATATTTACTTAAATTTATATTTCCATTTCTTCGCTCTGGTGGCGAGGTGAAGCGCGGCGTTGAGTTCTGCCACTCAATACGCAATGCCTCCAGAATTCGGCAGAAAGTGGGGAACGGGAGTGTCTTAACACTAGGTTCCCCCTGCCTATCCTGCTGTGTGAGGGATACAGCGTGAAGCTGATTTATTTATTTATTTTTTATTATCAAAGGGAGCCAAGTGTTAAAACACTTTGTTCGTGACAATACTTGTTGAAAACCACTCAACACGCATATTACCTCGAATTTAGATGGAAAGTAGAGTACGTAGTTTGCTTTGCGCAATAATGCGTAAAGCTGAATTTTTCTTTAATCATATATACTACTTTAATATTTTGTCGATTGGACATAGCACTAGGTTCCCTGGTTCACTCTACCTAGCCAAGTGAAGCTCAAAAAATAAAGCGTTAAATTTACGCAAGCAAAGATGCGGGTGACGACTAGTATATCACTTTTGACACAGATAAACAAATAAAACTTTTGTTCATTTAATAGGTCCGCAATCTATCACTCTAGTCTATTGCTGAACAAACAGCTCACGCTATACGAGTATACTGTGTTTGTGTTAGACAGTTTGGTCAACTTTAAGAGATATTGAGAACACTTAAGAGTACGTTCTTTTACTTGTCCTACTTCCAAAATGTTTAGCGAAATAGAAAGTGAAATAATTGGAGTTTAAGAATTTTCTTTTGGTTTTGTTAGAGGCATTGTTAAGATTGATTTTATACTTTTTAATTTCAGCCTGTATCCCGTGTAGAGCAGTGTGCGGAGAAATAGTATAATCTTAAAACATCGTTCTCCACATTCTGCCAAATTTCCAAGGAAATGAAAAATCGTTCATTCCACCGACGGGAATGGAAACTAAAACTGTCGTATTTATATTCAGACCCCGTGCAGCTGCACCATAAGTAAAGCATCACTTTTTTCTTCATTTTCCATATTTCTTTCCACATTCATAAGTATTGTACCTATAACGTATGATGGAACTAGAAAACCACGGAAAGCAAGCTTTTTAATTATAAACTTCTGGATAGGAATTGAATCCACACTATTGCTTATATACAGAGAGTCTTTTCAATTTATGGAACACTAGTTGTGCTTAAGCTTATAATTACAAAATTAGAACTTATATATCATTATATTATTTTATACAAAATCTTTATATAAATGATAGATAGCCTGTGTGTTATTCTGACCTCTGTCTGTCTTAATATATATTCATAGTCAGTAGTTTTTGCGTAAAATTGGAACAAACACCCATCCTCTCAAACTGTCAAGTTTATAATATTAGTAGATTAATAGAATAGAATAACTTGTACATAATTGAAGTAAACAGACGGATGGAATCTAAATAAATTAACTTCGCAAAAATAATTTTATGAAATAATTAAATATAAATATTTCAGTTTCCTTAACTGATTACCTTCACCTACTATATACATGTTTTTAAATGTTCTTTTAATTTATTTTTTTTTTTTTCATTTATTTATGTACCACACAAGAAAGAAAGTACAGAAAAACATATAACAACGGAAATAATGTGTACAACGGATAACTTATCTCTAATAGAGATCTCTACCAGAAACCCTTGAATGTAGGAGACGTAAAGAGAAATGATTCGGGTGCGGTATTTAAATATTACGGTAATAATAATAAACCTACATATAAATATACTTAATATTAGTCAATATAACTATACTTATATATAAATATATATATATATATATATATATATATATATATATATATATATATATATATATATATATATATATATATATATATATATATATATATATAAATATAAATACTACATAAACATACAAAACTCATAATAACATAAATATATACAATAATAGAAAGAATTTAAAAAAGAAAAATCAAAATAATAAAGAAATGGAACAAGCGAAAACTAAAAATTCTAATCGAGATTAAGAAAATGTTGTTTTAATCTGATTTTAAAAGTATTAAGAGACGGATTGCCAGCCATTATAGAGTTAGGAAGTGAGTTCCATAAGCGCGCCGCCTGAACTGTGAAAGATTTCTCATAGAAAGAGGTATTAAAAATTGGGAACTCAAGCTTTCTTAGGGTGACACAGGAGCGTACAGGTCTTTCACTTGGAATTGCCAATTGAAAACGCTCTCTCAAGTAAGAAGGAGAAGATAGCTTTAAAATGTTAAAAAGAAGATTGAGAATGTGCAGGTTACGGCGTAAACGCACAGGAAGCCACTTCAGTTGCCGTCGAAAATCAGAAACGTGGTCAAATTTGTGTAAGCCGAAGATAAAACGAATACACATATTTCGAAGTCGGTCAAGTTTGTCGAGAATCTCCTCATTAGCATCCGGATAACTAACATCAGCGTAGTCTAACAGTGGCAGAAGTAGAGTTTGAGCAAGATTTATGTACGAAGATAGAAATTTCAAATAGAAATTTGAGGCCGATAAAGAGAATTTTATTATGATTTGTGAGGGCGTCGTGGCACAAGGTTTTAGGTTCGATTCACACTCGAGAGAATGAAATATTTAATATTTTTATTACCTCGCTCTTATTGCAGCGTCGAGTTCTGTTACATAACTCTTGGGAGGAGAGTAGGAACGGTGTATCATAGTATAAATGAAAAAAAAATAAAAAACAATTACATAAATCAAGTCAGCTTCACGTTGTATCCGGCACACTGCAGGGTAGGCAGAGGGAACTTAGTGTTAAGACACTCCGTTCCCCACTTTCTGCCGAATTCTGGAGGCATTGCGTGTTGAGTGGCAGAACTCAACGCCACGTTTGTCCTTCACACCAGAGCGAAAAAATGGAAAAATACATTTAAGTAAATATTTCATCTCCTCGATTGTCGGTTTTGCAGTGACACTTTGTGCCCTTGCGCTGCTTTGGCCTCACAATTACATATTAAAATGTAATCAAAATAATTTCAACAGTGCAAACTCACTCTTATTAGCATATATCTTAATGCTTCAGTGAAAGCCTGAAATATTCATAGAAACGACTCCAAAATGCAGGGGAGCAAGCCAAGCTAGATAGATGGTTCTTGACATCGTTTTTATAAAAAATTACAACTTTAGAGCCCATCATGATTCTACAGACAGCGTCTAACTGTAAAGGCTATGGCGGTGGGTTTGATTACTGCTCAAAGAATTGACTATATTTATTACTGTTTTTATAAAACATAATGTGGCGTTTAGTTCCGCAAGCAGTGTCTTGATGTCGGGCACGAAAACAAAAAACGAGCTAATCTTGCTGAATGCGAGATAAAGCATGAAGCGTGTAAAACACCGGCCAAGTCCGGCCTGTCTTGCGCTCGAAAGTACTATCTATATATATAAAAGGACTTGTGCTGACTGACTGAGGTAAGACGCACGCAGAGCCGTAACGGCTGATGGTAGAAACGTGAAATTTGAGCAGATGTTTATTTTCATATTCTGGACATCCACTAAGAAGGGAATTTGAAAAATTTTAACCTTAAAGGAATGAAATAGGGGTTGAAAGGTTGTATGGAAATAAAATTTAATCTGTATCGATTTTTATAATAAGCGGGCGAAGCCGCGAGCGCCCTCTAGTTATTTATAAAAACGGGGAAAAACCCTTTTTCTGTTATATGACATTAAATTTTTTTTTAGTGTTTGGGCACAGATAGAAATACATCTTCTGCAATAAATTGTTTACAACAAGTGTTTTACTATCACGGTTCATGAGATACAGCTCGATACAGGATAGACGGGCAGACAAAAGAGTCTAAGTTATAGGGTCCCCAAAAAAGTAACTTTTAAGTTCCTTGTTCACAATTTATCTTCGTATAGTCTCAATTAGTTGGCACTTAAGCTAAGGAGTTAGATGTTTTAAAATATCACTTTGTTTTTGCCATTTTGGCAAGCGATGCTTAAGCAAATTAGTTTACATCGAATTTATAAGTTTGTACCACTATAATTATAATACATGAGAGTCGTTTCCTTTTATCTTCACGCTGTATCCCGCACATTGCAGGGTAGTCAGAGGGAACCTGGGTACCTTATGATAAGACACGTCGTCTCCCATTTTCCACTGAATTCTTGAGGCATAGCGCGTGTGTGTGTGTGTGGTGGAACTCAACGCAGCGGATTTCTCTTTTAAACCATTTTTTAATTTTGTTCTAAATGTAAGTGTACAAGAAACACTTTCTTTAATATATGTGATAAAACCATAATAAAGTATTAATCAAATAACAATTTACACACTTTTTTTCCTGTTAGAATTTTAATTATTTTTTGTTTCTTTTTTATTTTCCGCTAAAAATAGAATATATATACAAAGACTAGTACTTTTTATTAGATTTTTATAACATGTCATTTATATTGTGCGATTTACTAATTGGTAATAATAAAAAGCATCTTTTCCTGTATATTTTTTTATTTAAACATGATTGAGTTTTGGATGAGAAACTCATTCCTTTTACCGTCTTCTTTATTTAAATGTTTATTTATTTTTTTGGTTGATATTTAAATTGTATTTTAGTATAGCGATAAAACGGTAATAAGTTTTGAATTCAAATTTGAATTGTGTGATATCATCGAGCAGAGAGTACATATTCTGATATTCAAAAATACATTTTCAAAATACAACCACCGCGCTTCAGTCACACGTAGTTACGACGACGAAATGATGGCCTAAATTATATTTTCAACCCCATTTTAAGGGAGGAAGGGTTAATTCGTGTAACAAATTCACAATACCTCACAACACAACCAATTGTAGATCAAACGCCAGGAACAATTGTCGTCGCTGTGGAATATTAATAATTTCTAAGCAAAGGTATTCTGTGTTCAGCCTATTGTTTAGAAATGGCACCTTCATGGCTTATCTAGTTTAATGTATGTGTGTATTGTCTGTTTTTGTTATATGCTGGTTTTGTTTATAATTTGATTATAATACTAGTTAATTGTGGATTTATGCTCTCTTATTTATTATAGTAAGATTTAATTGAATTTAGAAATACAATTTATTCAGAAAAAATAATTATTTATGTTAATATTTTTTAACCTGTTCTTCTCACAAAGAATTTAATATCTAAATGTTGTGTTAACAGATGTGTTGGGAGCGTCGAAATTCTAGTTTTTTTTTCCCTACTTTCCGACACTTTCTAAGAGGCATCGTGTTTAGTGGAGCTTAACGCCGCATTTTTAACGGTACCAGAAAAATCTAAGGCTTAAAATACAATTAAAATATATATTTTTAGCGTCACGCTGTATCCTGCACATAGCAATGTACCGGAATGCAAACCGAACCCACAACCTGTCGCGCTTACAATCGCACGCTTGTACCGCCACGACTGGCCTAAATAAAATAATAACTCTAACAAATACTATAAACATAATAAACAAAGTTATACATAATAATTCCAGTACTAAACTTAGTAGGTACTATCTGTTTCCAAATCACTAATGATCAAAGCGCTTAACCTAATGCGGGCTGATGGCTAACGATACTCTGCTTTAAACAATACCCACATTGGTAAGCCACTAAATGCAAATGTTATATAGTGTTTGTTATCATTAAATGAAGGGAGAAAGAGAGAATAGGCCGACGTGTCCCGGTGGCACAAGAGTGTGATATATATATTTGTCGCGTTTGACAGTTGTGGGTTCGATTTCCATTCGAGGAAGTGAAATATTTAATATTTTCATTTTGCCGCTCTGGTAACGCCCCAAGACGCGGCGTCGAGATCCGTCACTACAAACGCAATGTCTCAGAATTAAGCGAAAAGTGAGGAACGGAAGTCAATTAATGGGATCGGAGTCTCTTAACACTAGGTTCAACAATCTTGTTTAAACGAAAATACATATAACGCTTACCTGGCAGGAGTATAAGTATTAAAATAAACATTTTTTTTTTCACCAAAAATTAAGATAAAAAAAGTTAAATAATTCATGGGAACACTCACGAAAGCCATATTTCAGTTTTGACGTGATTGGGGACGGCGTAATGAAAAATAATATACGCCAAATGGCGTCTGGTGGGCGGGAAAAATGACAGCTGTCGAATGCGGATTATATATGGCGCACGCGCGACTGTGCGTTCGGATGCGCGTTTGTTTTTTTTTATTTGTTTTTTTTTCTTTCTGTGAATTTTGATTTGAATGCCATTTGTTATTGGCCTTTCATGTTTTTTTTTTATTTGGTTTTATTTATTATGATTATTTTTTAATTGCCCTTTTTTCATTCGATTCTTTTAAATTATTATAAAGACAACTGGCTTAAAGACAATTGACGATTAAATGTAGGATTAATGCAGTGTAAGTTTTAGACATAATGGTTTTAAACGAGCAAAAAAACTATTTAATTAGATAGCCGTGGCGCAGGGGCACAAGATTGTGACTGTAATGCGATGATTGTGGGTTCGATCCCAAATCGATGGAATGAATTATTATTTCTTAATATTTTCATTTCATCGCTCTGGCGCCAAAACCCCGGCGTCGAGTTTTACCACTCAACACGCAATGCCTCGGAAAATTCGGCGGAAAATGGAGAATGCAGTTAACACTAAGTTCCCTCTTCCTACCCTGCTTATGCGGGATACAGCGTGAAGCTAAACTATTTAACTCCTTATAAAGACTCATTTTTACCGTATACAATAGATAGTATAGAGCAGGTATTCTATTTTCTTTCTTTTATTTAATCTAATATTTTTTTGTCAACAGGAGAATGGCGCGGTGAAAGAAGAATGTTAGACATTACGAGAGACAAACCTGTTAAAGTGTGTGTCCGAGTAGTTGTACCCGTGAGGGATCATCCAAAAGTAAGTATTAATATTTTTATATATTCTTCTATTAAATAACATTCTTTCCTTAATCTTTTAATATAAATTTTAAACATAACCAATCAACTTGTGGTAGCCTTGAATTCTCGTAGAAAGTTGATAAGTTTGTTTACATGAAAGCGCTTATCTCAGGAACTACAGATTTGAATTGAAAAAACTTATTTATTTAGGAAAGTCCATTTAACGATTAGGACTATATGCTATATTAGTTCACGTTAATCATAGCTACGGTCACAGTTAGTTCGGCAACCTAAAATGTGTCATATGTGATATTCAATTCTCAGATCTTTCCATTGATAACACGGGCTAAGCTATGTATAAAAAACAGTTTTTAATAAAGCAAAGTACAACCTTATTTTATATTGGATTATTGAATTTATGGTAACTAAGTTAACGGTTAAGTTATTTTTGTTGAGGCAAAATATTCTTTCTGTTATAACAATGTAGGTACTTACTTGAGCGTCCTTATAAAAAACTAGGAAACTTTCCTCAAGGATATTAATTAAAGATAATCGTTTGACGAAAGATTTTTCCATCGAGCAAAGCCTTTACCTTTTTATTTTTATTGATTGTAAATGAAAAGTCTTCGAAGTTTCACTTTATATTTTAATTAAATATTATATTGACATAAAAATGAAATTTTTATGTCAATATAATATTATAATATAATAAACTTTTTTAAAACTGGATTAATAAAAAAACTCAATTTATATTTTAAAGACTGACTGGAGAGAGACGAAGATGTCTTTGGGTTCTCCATTTTATATCTAGGGTACCTGAGGTGTACAATTTCCTTAATTTTCAACAAAACTGATTAAACAGCTTTGTTATGTTTTTGATCTCTAAACTTTCTTTATTTTTGGTTTGAATAACAACTTAAAGTAATTATTATTTATTTGTGATCATCGTGACTTAATCTAGAGGCCAGTCGTGGCGCAGCGGCACGAAGTGTGACTGTAAAACCGACTGGTTGTGGGTTCGATCCTCACTCGAGGAGATGAAATATTTACTTAAATTTATTTATCCATTTCTTCGCTCTGGTGTCGAGGCAAAGCGCGGTGTTGAGTTCTGCCACTTAACACGCAATGCCTCCAGAATTCGACAGAAAGCGGAGAACGGAGTGTCTTACACTAGGTTCCCTCTGCCTACCCTGCTGTGTGCGGGATACAGCGTGAAGCTGTGACTTAATCGATTTAAATGCAATTTTTACTATTGTATTGTATTGAACTTTTTATGTATTGTATTGAACTAGTTTTTAAAATTAAAAAGCCATTAGAACACGAAAACAATTACAATTAGTAAATAGAGGTGTATTTCCAGCGGGCGATGCCGCGAGCACATCACTAGTTGTATAAAAATTCTTCTTAAATTATTATTATTAATCAGTTTTTAGATTAATTTTTTTTCATTAATATGCATAAATATATATATATATATATATATATATATATATATATATATATATATATATATATATATATATATATATATATATATATATATATATATATATATATATATATATATATATATATATATATATATATTTATGCATATTAATGAAAAAAACAAATACTCGAAAATTTAACATTGTTTTATCATCTGAAAGTAAATGAATGAACGTTATTTACGGTTGACATAGTTTTGTCCAACGTATCTTTTTATTAAAAACAGGCAATTTTTTTCAAGGATATTAATTGAAGATGATCATTTGACGAAAGACTTTTCTCACGAAACATGAAGCCAGTCATTACGCATGGGCACATACATATGTGCGACTGTAGACGTGACAGGCTATAAAGGAAAGTGGGGAACGGACGTGTATTAATGGGAACGGATTGCCTAATTTCCTCTGTCTATCCTGATATGTTCGAGGTATAGTGTCGTGTGTAAGCTCAAAAATAATATTTTTGATATATGAAGGTATTGGAAATATTTTTGAAATAGCTTCACACTATGGCTTGTGGTTCTATGCTGTCGCATGTATTAAGATAAGATAAAGAGAGATAATTTTAAAAACACTCTGTTCTCTTTTGTATGTTCTCCTTCGCGAGATAACGAGTGGAGTCGCAGAACTCAACACCGCGGTCTGTCTTGCTAGAGAGGGTATATTGAATTCATAACGCGCACTGCGCCAAGAATGACTTTTTAAAACAATTTGTTGTTATAATATAAATTCGCATTTACACGTGCCTCAGGAGCCGAGCACAGAATGTACGTAGGTACATGTACATAAATAATAAACTAGACGAAAAGCTGGAAATAACATATAAATTTTTCACTTATTTAGAAAACGTATAAAAATTTTAACGTAACTCGAATCCGCGCCTCCTGGTCGGTTTCCAGGAGATCTTCTAAATAAGTATTTTTCTTTGTTAAGTGTGGATTAGCACTTTAAAATTGTTAAAAATATAAGTTCTTTGTTATTCTACCTAAAAATATAAAATAAGATATATTAACTTTGTTTGTCGTGGCGAGCGTGAGGCTGTAAACGCGACGGTTGTGTGTTTGATTTTCACTCCAAGGAATGAAATATGTAATAATTATCTATTGCTAGCTTTAGAAAACTAATAAATTTTAACTTTCTCTTACCAGAATAAAAAAGTTTTAATATAAAAAATTTGAATCGAACCGAATTTACAACTTTTGTAAACAGTCTAGGACATCGCAATTCCGCTTAAAATTGATAGCAACAGAATATCCAAAATGTTCGTACTAGGCCAAAGCTTTGTAATAGTTTAGCGTTTTATATGACAGGTCAATCTTCTGACCAAAAATGAAAGATAGTTCTCGAAATTGGTTACATGTGCAAAATTTTGTTTCTTTATGTATTATCTTGCCTGTAGCAGGGTAGGCTTACTGTAGAACATAGAGTCCAGGCACTGCTTTCCTTGCTTTCCGTCCGAATTCAATACATTACATGTTTTACCAGAGCGAAGAAATTTATTTAATAATAGTAATAATAAACGAATTATTTTCATGAGATTCATAGGTTTCTCAATTAGGCCGTCATGGCGCAAGGGCACAAGCGTACGTGTGTGTCGTGAGTTCGATACGTACTCGGGGGAATGAAATATTTAATATTTTCATTTTCTAGTTCTAGTAGCAAGACAAAGCGCGAAGTTAAGTTCCGTTCCGTAATGCCTTGGGAATTCAACGAAAAGTGGAGAACGGAAATGTCTTAAAGGGAACGGAGTGTATTAACACTAGGTACCCAGGTTCTCTCTACTTACCTTGCGAGAGAAACTTTTCCCACGGGGGTTGGTGAAGAGAAATTTATTCTCCGAGAGGAAATCGAACCCACATTCATCGGGATTACAAACAATTTCGTACTACTTGACAAATATGATACCTAAATTATATTATTGCATTACGATCCCATTTATTCGACACTTCTGAGGAAAATTACTTGAGTTTGTTGAAAAATTATCTGTCACCGGACCCTGAGTAATAAGATATTTGGTGCTCGAGTCGCAATTTTCTTTTATGAGGTTATCAAGAAATGTATTTAAAGTGCTTTTTTTGTCTGTTGGTTAGTTGGTTAAAATAAGGTGTCTATTTAAAATTTGTATACATTATATCTCAATTATTTTTTTTTATCAGCTTCGCGCTGTATCCCGCACACAGCGGGGTAGGCAGAGGGAACCTAGTATCATAAGACACTCCGTTCCAAACTTTCTGCCGAATTCTGGAGGTATTGCGTGTTGAGTGGCAAAACTCAACGCCGCGCTTTTCCCACGACACCAATATTTCATCTCCACGAGTGGAGATCGAACCCACAACCAGTCGATTTCACAGTCACACTTTGTGCCACTGCGCCACGACTGGCCTCATCATCTCAATGATGATGTAAGTAATTAAAAAAATAGACCTAGACTACCTAGACTAAAAGTGTCTAAGACTCTACTTTCCCCATATTCCGTTTGTTTGCGTATTTTTTTCTACCAGTGTGGGAAAACAAAAATAATTTGTTCCCATGAGTGGGTGATCGAACTCACAACTTTAATTGTTAATATTATCTTCTTCTTCATAATACAGCCCTCAGTGGGAATCGAAGCCATAATCTACGTTTTTACAGCCGGACGCTGTTCTAAATCGTCACGACGAACTCATAACTATATCCTTAATAAAATGGGACAGTCGAATAAACTAGATTGATTTCAAATTTCAGTCTCGTCTGCTCTATTTCACCTTTATTCTTCGATAAAATGACATTTCTTTGGATTATATATTATATACTAACTCTATACTATTATTTTATGTGAAGAGGTTCGGGGTGGTTTTTTGAAGCCATTTTTTTTATTAACCTGTATCACGCTTTATCTCGCATGTTTTCACTTTGCTCTGGCAACAAGCCCTGCTATATGCGGAATACAGCGTGAAGCTAAAGAAAATATTACTATCGACGAGCTTTTAATACATACTGCAGCAGTCGGTTTTGTTACCAATATGCAACATTTTCAAAATGGATCGTACACAGAGAATAGTCTTACTTACACTTGGTTGTCACTTCCTTAATCGCTATACAATGATAGATAGACGAGTGGAACAAAAAAAATGTGAAAAAAAAATCTAAAGAAAATACATATTAAATATATTCCATTGCATTTATATATCTATTTTAAACAAAAATATAATTTACAAAGGAGATAACGAGACAAAGCACGACGTTGAGTTCCGCCACTCAACACGCAACGCCTCCAGAATTTATATTGAATTAAAAACTGGAGAAAGGAAGTTTCTTAATAGGAACGGAGTATCTAAGTAACACTATGTTCCCAGGATCCCTCTGCCTACACTGTTACGTGCGGTATACAGCGTGAAGCCAGTAAAAAAAATATTATAACAAACATTATGTAACTAAGGCGAAATAACTATAGGTACTTTCTTTATTTCATTCATATCTATAGGTAATCAGCTGATCCGAAGTGGCCAGAGGAAACTAATAGAGTACTTTTGTCGAACCTTTCTTCGCTATCACGCACTTAGTGTGGTCCAAGTGATAAGTGAATTTAGTTTGGAAAAATATGATACCTTATTATTAATAGTACCTATACTAAAAATGTATATCATCATCCATTTACCTTAAGAATAGTACAAGCCTACTTATAAGTACCTACAAAATGAATAGAAAGCGAAGAAGTTAATATCTTGACACTATGTTTTCTTATTGTACCTACTCTATTTAAAGTAAAGGAAGTTAACTTTCCCAAAGGTCGTCGTTTACAGTCCAGGCGCTTTGGAACTGCGTCTGGACTTTAAACTAGATTTCAATCAGTTTGATCTCTTATCGAAAAAACGATTAAGCTATTAGGTTTATTTTCATTCCGGGTTCTGGTAGACAATGCGTGGAGTTAACCTCCGCCGTTCAAGTCATTTGGCGCTTGCTTTCGCTCAAACAATTTAAGGGTTAGGCGGAAAGTGGAAACAGAGTACCTTAGCACATTCTCTCCCCTCTGTCTACCCTGCTATAAGGGAAAAAGCGTGAAGCTGTAAAAAAATTATCATAATTATAATTATCTTCACGCTGTATCCCGCACACAGCAGGGTAGGCAGAAGGTACCTAGTGCTAAGACACTCCATTCCCCACTTTCCACCGAGTTCTGGAGGCACTGCGTGTTGAGTGGCGGAACTCAACGCCGCAAAAAAATGATAACTCGCTACATTTCATACTTTACACCATGCACCACTCAATCGTGCTCCACAATGTGTACCTTGCTCTTCAGTTCAGAAGCACATTATATTGAGACGTGCTTAGAACATAACTCCGATTCGACGTCTATACCTAATTTAGTTTGAAAGTGCAACTAAATTTGACACTAGACTGCTATAGGGAGTAGGGGCACGGAGTTTATTTGGCACATTGTTGTTGGACGTGCCGCGACTTAAATGAGATACGAGTATACCTAAAGAATGTGGACCTTAGTAAATGTTTTTTGACAGATATATTTCTCTATTGTTGTTAAAATATTAGGAGTTCTTTAGTATTTTTTAAATATATTTTAGTTTGTCTTTTATTGTGATTCTTCGATGCTAGTAGTGCAGTAGAGTCGCATCTGGGCAAACGAGAAGAAAAAGTGGTTCGAATTTTATTTTAGGGTAAATTTATATTTCAAATATACTAAAATAATCCAGTACAGAATGTGTGTATATGAGCAAAGGTGGGCACTATCTTTTTTTGAATTTGTTCTACAATTAATGTAACATTTGTAAAAACAAAAAGAAAACTTGGTCCTACTCCATAATAAAATGACCTCATTTTTGATTCATTTTGAGGTTAATAAATAATAAAAGCTGGTTAAGTGCAAGTCGGACTCGCCTATCGAGGGTTCCGTACCAACTTCAGGATTATAGATCAACGGGAATTACAAATTGACAAATTTATAATTGTGAGACACTCCATTCCCCGTTCTAGTCGAGACATTATTACTTAGTACCTACTAGAAAAAGAAAAAAGAGGCTAGTCGTGGCGCAAGGGCATAAAGTGTAACTTTAAAACCGACTGGGTTGTGGGTTCGATACCCACTCGAGGAGATGAAATATTTACTTAAATTTATATTTCCATTTCTTTGCTCTGGTGTCCAGGAAAAAGCGCGGCGTTGAGTTCTGCCACTCAACACGCAATGCCTCCAGAATTCGGTAGAAAGTGGGGAACGGAGTTAAGTTCCCTCTGCCTGCCCTGCTGTGTGCAGATACAGCGTGAAGCTGATTTAATTTAAAAAACAAAAATCATATAAGTATTTAAATGCACACCTTAAAATCACTTTATTTTATTTGGATAGTGCCCAAGACTTTTGTTTACGGAACGAAAAGTTTTGCTTGGAGCGACTATCCAGATTATATTGGTTCAGGTGTCGTCTAAAATATACACTCGATGAGAAATCCAAATGCATTTTAAACTAAGTAAGTTTATTTTGTGGTATACAGTACATTTTAATAAGATGGTAAAATTTAAATATATTTGTATTTTTTTGGCTTAGATCAAGATATGCCGTTCCTCACTTCCTGCAAAATTTTCAAGATATTACCCATGCGCCGCTATGCCACGACGGCCTATTTGTAGTTGCGGAAAATTTATTTATATATTTTCTCGGTTTCACGCTTTTTCTTGCCTATTAGTTAGAGATAATCTAGTGTTAAGACACTCTACTCCTCCTCCGCTTTCCATCAAAAGAGATTATGCATTGAGTGGCGGACCTCAAAGGCGCGCCTTGTACAAGACAAAGCGCGGCGTTAAATTGATTTGTTTATTATTTTTTCAAATCGGAATTGAACCCACATCAGTCGCGTTTACAGTCATACAGCGCCACCATGCCGATCTCTATATTCAAATAGAGCTTTCTCCTCCTTCATATATTTTGCATTTAGTGCTCCGCACAGTATTATATTTGCACACTGCAAGACTTACAACATTGCTAGCGAGAATTGCTTTATTATGTAAAAGAAAAGATGTGTGTGCTCATACATTATATAGAAGTATAAAAGAGCATAGTTTAATTTGCAATTTAATTTATAATATGTTGAGTTGAGCTATAAAATGGTTCGATCCATTTTGATGAAATTTTCTCTATTTCAATAATTTTTATGAATTATCATATCATTAATCATTTTAAGAAACCTCATTTTTAGAAATGCGTACCTTTTAAGGAAAAAAGGAACCCTTATAAGATCACTTTGTTTTCCGTCTGTCTGTCTGTCTGTCCGTCTATCAAGAGCCTTTATCTCAAGAACCCTTGAAAATATCGATTTGAACTTCAAACTACATACTCATATCTACAGCCCCATGATTTCCTAAAAAACTATTTCTACAGTTACTTAAAAAAAGATATGGCCGTTAATATCGCAAAAAACGCGTATTTCGACACTATTAGTGAAATAAAAATTCATAGGGTACTTCCAGTTAAGCTAGAATTATGTAATTTGGCAGCAAGCTGGCTGAAAATTATACATTTATGGTTAAATCCTAAAATATAATAACTTAAAGAGGGCAAAATTTTTCAAAGCCGCTAGTTTAAGCCTGAATTTTAGATAAAGCTCAAGACCTCCAATTTTTTACGGAACCCTCGGTGAGTGATCCCGACTCGCGCTTGCCCGGGTTTTTTTAGATTTGCGCTGTATTCTGCATATATCTAAGTAGGCAGAGGGAAGTTCAAATTTTGAAATGTTGCATGCTAAGTGGCAGAATTCAAGGCCGCGCTTTGTCTTGTTACTAGTGTAGGAAATAAAGAGAGTCTAACCTAAAATAATCACGTTCACATTCAGACACATTGCTCTCTTAACAAAGATATTCCTAAGAATTATTGATAACAAAAAAATCTATTCCCAAAATAAAAAAACACACACACACACACACACATTTTATTCTAAAATTATTGCGCTAAAGCTGAGTCTTCCTACGGGATTGAACAAAACTAACACCTTTTGCATAAAATATACGTATATTTAGTTCCATTTACAATCTCTTTGTTACATAACTTGGATGTTAAACAACTTTACGGAATGGAACGGAGCAAAGTAGTCGAACATTCCCACGGGATATCAAATTGAAATGAGTATAGTCAATGAATCGAAGCAGTATTAAGAACAGCTATAGAGATCCCGCGGGATAGGAGCATGAACACGTGGAACTTGAAGAAAATTGTTTTAACGCTAGTATAATAATATAAGATACTAGAGGGCGCGCGCGGCTTCGCCCGCTTATTAGGAGTGAATTCTAAAAAAACCACGAAACACGTGTTCAATAAAATATTTTTAACAGTATGAATTTCAATTTTTATAAAAATCGGTGGCGATTTAAAGATTTTTCTGTATAAACTTTTAACCCCTTATTTGAACCCTTAGAGGAAGAATTGTAAAAAACCATGAAACACGTGTTTAATGAAATGTTTTTAAGAGTCTGAATTTCAAATTTTATAAAAATCGGTGCCGATTTAATTTTTTTTCCATACAAACTTTCAACCCTAATTTCATCCCTTTAGGGTTAAAATTTTTCAAATTCCCTTCTTAGTGGATGTCCAGAATATGAAAATAAACATCTGCCCAAATTTCACGTTTCTACCATGAGCGGTTACGGCTCTGCGTGCGTCTTAC
>DWQW01005758.1:0-17301 GCA_018249695.1 Heliconius erato demophoon
CGCCATGCTTTACCTCGTTACTAGAGCGAGAATATGAAAATATTAAATGTCATTCCTCGAGTGAGAATCGAACCCACAACCTATTGCGTTTACAGTCGCATGCTTGTGCCTATGCACGAAATGCTTAATTTTTTTTTAGTATACGTAAACAAAATATACATAAAATGAAATATTTCCTTTTTAAAATGGGCAAAAACTCTAAACAGTTTCAAATTTTCAAATATTTTTGTAAAACAATTAGAAGTTATTATTTTAAACTTTCTTTTTGCTCATTTTGGAGAAACAAAACGTTTTACATTACGGAGCTTAATACCTAGCAGTGTTAAGAAATAAAATCAAGTAACACCATAATATAATACTATGTTACAACTAAGTGGTCTCGGAAATATTTATTTACTTCCACTATTTTCCTTTCCACTCAGCTTTCATCTGTCTTGCTCTTGTATAAGATTACTGTTTGCTTTAGGCCCAAGATAAGAAAATAAAAGGACCTTTACGCTATGAACGCCTCAAACAATGTGAAATGCGATTATTATTCATAGAAATTCTATTATATATCAAAAACAGATATTAATTGGAGGCCGTCTTGGAGCAGTGGTGTAAGCGTGTGCCTGTAAACGCGACGGTTGTTGGTTCAATTCGCACTCGGGGAGAATGAATAATTATTTATTAATATTCTCATTTCTTCACTCTGGTAACAAGGCAAAGGGGAGTGTACAAAATGGGAAACAGAAGTGTCTTTGCAATTTAACCTCTTAAAATGTAAAAAAGAGCTTTACACATTTCTCACATAGCAGAGTGGGCCTAGTTTTAAGACATTACGTTCTTTGCGTTCTTGACGAAACTCAATGTCACATTTTGTTCTTATTAGAGCCAGGAAACAAAAATAAAATATGAAGTGGAAAGAACCGTACTGTTTACAGTCAGACACTATGCCGCAAGTCATGATGCGTCACTCTCTTCACAATTTTTTTTTACATATTCATTATTTCGTCGTGGCACAGGCGCAAAATAATGCGACTGTTGACGTTGTGGTTTCGATTCAAGGAAACGAAATATTTTCATTTTTTCGCTCTGGTAATAAGGCAAAACACTGCGTTAGATTCCGCCAGTCAACAAGCAATTATTTTATTTGACTTTGACTTTTAACTTTAGAGAGTCTAAGTACTAGGTTCCAGGTTGCCTCTGCCTACAAAGCGTGAAGCTACTACTACTACTATATGCTGATAGTAGAGTAGTATAATGGTACTATAGTAGTAGTAAAATACTAAAGCTCAGTACTTAGAATTTTTGTGTTCATTTCAGAAATATATACAAACGTTTGTTAGCGCGTGGAGTAGACCGTAGCCACTGGCAGCTTCCTTTAAGAGATACTCGTCGGGTTGCTGTAAAAATTATTAACTGTATGCGACACGATATGTTTAGAATTAAATTTTGGTTACAATAATGATATTCAATAACAAAATTATTATAAAATTATTAAATTATTTCAAGATTACGTCGTGAGTGGCAGAACTTAACTTTTTTCATATTTTTTTCGTTTACGCTTTTTTTTAGCTTTACGCAATTATTTTAGCTTGACGATTTTTATATCCTATAATCCTGTACAAAGCAAGACAAGCAGAGGGGGGCCCTAAGAACCTAATACTAAAACACTATTCTTATTAATCAGTACCTTTCCCTACTTTTCGCTTAATTCAGAGCAAGAATTTAAAATATTAAATATTTCGTTTTCTCGAGTGGGAATTGATTACCTCCTATAAAAAATATATATTATTTTATTATGTCATTTTTATGTTTATCGTCTCTTGTAACTGTTCCTTGCTCCTTTAACGGTTGAGATGAGTCTAGTGGCGGTATACTAACTTAGTAGTTGAGTGTAAAGAAAATAAGGCGAAGCTAAGGAAATACGTAAGTGGATCCTTTTAGGACTGTGTTTTTTTTCTTTTTTCGATTTTCAGTTGGACTATTAGCTGTTTTATGTACAGAGACGTTTTGTTAACAAAATAAATAATATTAACGATATAAAAGAACAAAATACCTTTTATATTTACATTACATTTATTTTAGAAAAATATACGTAAGCTACTAAATAGCAGTTTTTTATATATGCATATTAGATAAGCTAATGTAGATTCGAAAAAAAAATATCTAAATTAGAAAACTTTGACTTTCAAATAAAATAAGGTTTATATACTCGTAATTTATTAATTTGTTACTAACTCCAATTAATATTATATATAAAAAAGTATTGAAGGCCAGTCGTGGCGCAGGGGCACAAAGTGTGACTGTAAAATTGACTGGTTGTGGGTTCGATCCCCACTCGAGGAGATGAAATATTTACTTAAATTTATATTTCCATTTCTTCGCTCTGGTGTCGAGGACAAGCGCGGCGTTGAGTTCTGCTACTCAACACGCAATGCCTCCAGAATTCGGCAGAAAGTGGGGAACGAAGTGTCTTAACACTAGGTTCCCTTTGCCTACCCTGGAGTGTGCGGGATACAGCGTGAAGCTGATTAAAAAAGTATTCTCTAGCCAGCCACTTGTTCCTTTGTTATAAAACATAAAAGTTCATGCGTGCATACATCCAACGCTGCTAAATACTATCAGGGGATATGAAAAGAACTGATACGACTGAATATATATTTTTGAACCGTGGCTAAAAATACTTCCGTTTAAGTCACCTTTCAAACAAAATAAGCTAAATAAAAATTGGGTCATCCGCTTAAGCGCTACGATGCTATAGACAAACACACAGATACATATATGCACCCATAGGCACAAAACACACGTCCAACTTATAGCACCCATCTGTTTTCGTCCGCAGTTTAAAAGAAAAAAAAGATGGTATAAAATATTTTTGCTGACGGTACATACCTACAATGTTTATATGGTAACAAATTGAATTGCCAGATGATAGCCGGCTTACGTTGACGGTGTCTAAAATAAAGTCGAAAGAAGCGAATTGTTTGTCTCTCACTAATACAAATTATGTAGTGCTCGCCAGTTTCTTCCAAACGAAAAAAAAAAATAAAAGCTCTACATTTTTTCTTATGAGACCAAGTGTAAATAAATTTTCGATTTCTTTTTTAGTTTAGGACTAAAATTGGAGCGTTATACTAGCGACCTGGTTGCGGCTTCGCCCGTGTATTTGCGTACTAATCTGAATTAATTTTGATGTTCTAATAACATAAGAAATTTTTTAGATTATTTTTTTATGATATTAGAACTTAATTTTAAAGGCAACATTCATATATTCAATAGACTCTTAAGTTTCACGCAATGCAATAGAGTCAACGTGGGCAACTTTGACAGATCCGAACGACCGAGCACATGGCAAGTGTTATTGGTT
The DNA here is from genome assembly GCA_018249695.1 of Heliconius erato demophoon. NCBI lineage: Eukaryota > Metazoa > Arthropoda > Insecta > Lepidoptera > Nymphalidae > Heliconius > Heliconius erato. The sequence continues at coordinate 3,353 of DWQW01005758.1, forward strand.
TATTAGTGCCTTTCCACCAATTAAAAAAGACTGCTTCACGCTATATCCCGCATACAGCAGAGTAGGCATAGGGAACCGCACTTTTTGCCGAATTTTTCGAGGTATTGGGTGCTGAGTGGCGAAATTCGACACCGGGCATTTACCTTGGTACCAACCTTGGTACCTGTCGCTATGCCTTTGCGCTATGACAACTTCAACGAATATATCTTGAGTCAATATAAAAATGTATAATTAAACAACCGAACAATTTTCTTCTATAAAAATTATACAAGAAAAGATCTCTAGAAACATTTCTTTTCTTGATCGGGACTTTTTATATGTTTTAATTTCTGATTTCTGTAGAACCTTTCTAGTTTCCTCATCGGCACCGTAATGTATTTACTGAAGGGAATGAATGGGTTGAAAAATTATTTCCATTCAATACACCGTTGATAAAGAGAAATATCTTTTATTTTTTATCAAAGAAGATAAAATGTCCTTCGAGTATTTGAATGGGCTTTTTAGTATCTATTAGTATATATAGAATTAGTTGCTAGATATTGTGACAAAGAAAAGCTCGAAAAAGAAAAAAAAATATGGAAAAAGTATGTTTTATTAGCTTTATACTGTGTCCCGTATAGAGCAGTAGGCCAGATGCAGAGAATTCCCTACACACCGCCTAATTTTCGAGACATTGCATGTTGAGTAGCGGAGTTCAACACCGCACTTTATCTTGTTACCAGAACAGAGGCAATGTAAATATTAATATTTAATTTTTCATAGTGAAGATCGAACCCACAACTGCCGTGCTATTGACGCACCCTTGTGCCCCTGCGCCACTAGCCTTAGTAATTTATTATTATTATTTTTTTTGTTTAAAATTAACGTAGCGAGATTTAAATTCGTGCCCCTTGGATGGTTTCCAGGACACGTGGATTCACTCAACACGCAATACCGCCAGAATTCGGCGGAAAATGGGGAAAGGAAGTGTCTTTAACGCTAGTTACTCTACTTGGTGTGGGATACAGCGTGAAAAAAAATATTGTGACAATGAAGCAACTTTTGTTCAAAATTAAGATACCAACTTCATAAACATTATTTTATGACCTATGTAAGATATGTATCAAGCAACATTCTAACTATTTTTAAATAAATACTAATTATTTGCTTTAAGTATTATAACTATTTCTAGGTAACTTAAAAACAACTTTCGTTTAAAAGGGTGTTCATTTTTAATTATGTTGGTTTAAACGATAAATATTAAACATTTAAAATTAATAAATATATAATTGATTTATAAAACAAAAAAAAGCCATTAGGTCCCACCGAGACTTGAACTCGGATCGCTGGATTCAGAGTCCAGAGTGCTAACCATTACACCATGGAACCGGTGCCAGCTACGATCTAAAGTAGAAGCTTTGTCGTATTCTTTTGATTTTAATATAAAAACTAATATTATTACTGCGGGGGCAACTTAGTGGAAAGACTTCGTTTCCCACAGCAGGCAGTTAAAAACCCGTAAATTTAGTAACAGCCTATCATTACATAATATGTACGTATAAAATAATACCTCATGGCTCATACGACGTGAGACATTCCGCTTCTCACTTTCCATTGATTTCTGGATTCATTGCATGATATATGGCGGAACTCAACGCCCTTCTTTGCCTTAACACAAAGCGAAGACATTTAAATATTAAATAATTCATTTCCCCAAATGACAATCGAACCCACAACCTGACGCGTTTACAGTCACACGCATGTGCCCCTGTGCACGTCTGGTCTCTAAAAAAAGCAAACAAAAAACACACATATATCGACCTCAAAAACCATTTTCTAAAACACCGCACTTCAATAGTACCTACCTGTAGTGTTGCGCAATGAGCCTCACTTACTTGAGTGTTGTTCATTTAGCTCGGAATCGTTTTATCGTGTTTCCCGAAGTGAGAACAATACTAGCACTGATCGTAATCTACTGATTTTTGTACTCATTTTGCTGTGTTTCTAAATTAAAATCTTTGAACTATAAAAAGATAATTTAATTTTGTTAAAGTGGAATTTTAGTTTTTGTTGAATGTGTATGATAGAAGGTAATTGTTAGTCACTGTAGTATAGTTGAAGTAACATGGATTCTTCAGATTTTTTTTTAATTGTATGGCATGCGCAATTTATTCCATACCAAAAATGTTGAAAAAATATTTTATTTATTGAATTCACTTATCCTTTAGCAGCAATTTATGATTTTCTTAGCTTCACTCTGTACCCCGTATATAGCAGGGGAGGTATAGAAAACCTAGCGTCAAGGCACTCTGTTTCTATATATCAAATTTTCGAGACATTGCATGCTGAATGCCAGAACTAAACTCTTAAGTTTGTCTTTTGACTATATTAAGAATCTGATAGTAATTCATCCTCGAAAATTGGAATTGAATACATTTATTTCTAAATTATAAAAAACTATTAAATTGGTAATACTGTACATTAAGGAAAATCTAGAGGCCAGTCATGGCGCAGAGGCACAAAGCGTGACTGTAAAACCGACTGGTTGTGGGTTCGATTCGCAATCGAGGAGATGAAATATTTATTTAAATTTATATCTGCATTTCTTCGCTCTAGTGTCGAAGCAAAGCGCGGCGTTGAGTTCTGCCACTCAACACGCAATGCCTCTAGAATTCGGCAGAAAGCGGGGAACGGAGTGTCTTAAGAATAGGTTCCCTCTGCCTACCCTGCTTTATGCGGGTGTATCAGCATGAAGCTGATTTAATGTAATTTTAATTTTTAAAATTAAACGTACTTTGATTGTGATAAAGAAAAATAATTGCTAGCTAGTTTTATACTTTAAGCTAATTTTATACTTTTTAGTTTGTCGTTAGAAGTCGGTTTTTTTTGGTAAATATTAATAGCCTTCCCTATTTTTATGTGTATCTACATTTTATTATTTTTTTATTTAATTTAGGCCAAATTAATGTTTTAGTTTTTTTTACACAACGCTGTTCTTTGTCTTGTAATTAAAAGAAAATGTTTTGTTCCGCGAATAGGAATCGAATCCACATCTATCGTTTTTACGGTTAGACACTGCGTCACTACGATGGCGTCAAATGTAAATGTTATAATTATAAACCTAGCACGTTCCGCTATATTTCACGTAGAAATTCAATATCAAAGGCATTAGATGGGCGTTTATGAGGTGTGGATAATTTTACTGATTAGTGCTCAAATTGCTGCAATACTGATTCAATGAATCAGTACTGTAATTGTAGCGCATAATTTTTTATCATAATTTAATCGCTTTTAAGCGTTTGAAGAATTATCCGTTACCGTCTTCTCTTCACGCTGTATACACGCCGCACAAAGCAGAGTAGGCAAAGGGAACCTAGTGTTAAGACACTCCGTTCCCCACGTTCCGTAATTTTTTCGAGGCATTGCTTGTTGAGTGTCGGAACTCAACGTCGGGCTTTTGCCATGGTGCCAGAGCAAAAAAAAATTAAATATTAATAAATAATAATTCATTTCCCCGACTGGGGCTCGAAGCCACAACCGTCGCGTTACAGTTACACCCTTGTGCCCCCACGCCACGAGGGCCTCAACCTTCTATTTTTATGTAGGGCTATTAGAAAAAACATGGTGTTACGACTCTTCTTTCTCCATCTTCTGCCCATTTTGGTGGTAGTGGTATGGCGTCAGATGAAACTAAAGCCGTGATCCAATCAAATATAATTTAAATATACATAGGTATATGTTAATTAAGTGGGAATCGAACCTAAAAGACTTCCTATTTATGTGAGTTAGTATATTATATAGGAGAAGGTGGTATTCTTGTTCTTCTTGACAATACTCACGGCTTTTTGCCAGGGTCTACCTTCCTACTCAACCTATTCCACTTAGCTTGGTGTTTAGTGTCCTACTTCACTACATCCAACTAACGGTTCCGTGGGAGTCCGGGAGAGTAGTCCATGGAGTGAGACCTCCCGGACGCCCATGGAATATAGCAAGGCACTTGTATAACATGAATATTTATTAAAGGTAATCTTTACGTGGGCCTTTACTCCTGCCAGACGTCCTAAAAATTGTTTAAAATTAGGGTCAAATACGTTATACTGTCGCGATCATCTGGAAAGCAAGGCCTAGTTAGTCTCAAAGAAACTGGGGGTGCGAGACGGTATTAGATCGTCTATTTCCTTTAGATATCGGTATTTTCTTTTCCATTTTCATTGCTGTAATAAAATTGTTTGGGAAATCCATAGAACTTGCATTGAATATTTGTTTGAAGTAATGAAATCCTGGTAGATAAATATGGAGTTTTGTGGATAAAATTATTAAACAAGTGCACCTCAAGAAAGCGCACTGATAGGGCGTCGCAAGGGACGCACACCAGTGCGTTTCCGCTGTTGTGTCAACTGGGACCTCTTGGAAACCGACCAGGCGCTCTGACCACTAAGCCACTCTCATCAAGCTACGTCGAAATTTTTATACACTTGTTACAACTTATTTATGTAGGCGCGGGTTCGAGTCCTACGTTCAATTTTTTATAGGTTTTCTAAATAAGTATTTTTCTTTTCTTAAAAAAATATTTAATAAAAAAATAGATATAAAATATATATATAAAAAATAGATAAATAGAGCCAGACGATAATTCTTAGTAATTATTCTTTTAAACAAAAAAATGTTTAAAAAACCAGTCGCGTATACAGTCACACTTTGTGCCCCTGGTGGCGGAGGGGATGGGCGCACTGCCCTCAAAATAAAAATATTGATTATTTTAATAAATTACGATACAAAACTGTAGTATAGGCACTGTAGTAACTGTAGTAACTGTATAAGTAAAAGCTGATACGTGGCAAAATTTTGAGGCAGTCGAACTAAATTAGGTACTAGTAACTAAAGTAACTTATTGAGTGAGTGAGTAAGATAATAGCAAAGTTTCAACAAGAATAATTTATTATTAATTACAATCAGCTAATGTAAAGAAAAATCGAATATTTGCTCCAAATATATTTTTAGACGGTTATAGCTTATTAAGATTTAAGGGTGTAAACAATCGAAATTTAAAATTTAACAAAAGTAAGGTACAATTTTATGCAACTTTTTAACCTAATAACTGCCAAAGTTGTTAAATGCCAAATTTCATAATCCCTGATAGTACGTACCGGTGTTGGGTGTAAAAGTAAATAATTTTTCAGGTTTTATAACTTATTAAGAAATTATATAATTTATTAAGAAATTCTGGCTTGGTCTGTATTTTGAGCCATTAGATATTATTATACAATCCAATTAAGTTTTCACAAAAAAACCTATAGAAAAATCATAATCGAGCATCATTTTACATAGAATATTCATAGTTTTGTGAAACGCGATGGTTGTAATGGGTTTAACTTCCACTCGGAGGGTGATTGGTTTTGAAAAATGTACGTCGTCCCTCTCTTTGAAGGCTCTGTAGAAAGACATGAAACTAAAAAATAAATATTGCCTCCAGAATTGTAGGGAACGGAGTTTCTTAACACTAGGTTCCCTCTGCCTACCCTGTTGTGTGCGGGATACAGCGTGAAGCTGATTTTATTTTAAATATTGTTTTAAAAAAAAGACATATAATTAAGTCCATTTCATTATCATTTCGATTAGTTCAAATATGAATTTCTTATATTTTTATACAATTTATTCAATAATACACGTTATGTAACATATTTTATATATCAGATAAAATTCTAATTCGTTCTGCAACATGCTCGTACTCGGGACGGAAGATAGAGATGCACGTGCGAGCGCAGTGGCCTACATACTCTATCTGGTTTATTGCATCATATGGGAAATAAGTCGACAATCGAAATGTAAAATTCTTTATTAAACCTCTTTCTATATTCTTTTTTTTATTTGTTTGTGGCTTCATGCTTTATTCCGCATATAGCAGGGTAGTCAGAGGGAACCTAATGTTAAGACACTCCGTTCGCTGATCTATTTCGAGACAATCAAGAAAAAACACCACGTGTGACTTTAAGTTGACAGTTGTGAGTATGTGCTCTGGTAACAAGACGGCGTTGAACTCCGCTACTTAACAGTTAATGGCTCGAAAATTCTGTTTAAAGTGAGGAATTTAGTGCCTTAACAGTAAATTTCCGCTTCGCTCTTATGTCTTATTTTTTATTTATCTTTTAATTTTATAGAAGCTTATTGTTTGTATTAACGCTTGTGCTTCGTAAATTTATGAGGTAAAAATAGGTAAGATTTAAAACAGCAACTCTTAAATACTAACCAACATATACAAACAACATAATATTATATAAATCTATTAAACGAATTATAATTAATAACACCACATACTAAAAAGCTTATACAATTAAATAATAAATTAATAATATCTATAATGAAAGCTGTTATGCATAATAATATGGCATTGTTATAGCCTAAATGAAAAGATTAAATTGAACCGTGTCCAATTAGTCTTAACAATGTGTGATAATAGCCCATTCTAGATGTGTGGACTAATTAATTCTTAGAAAATCTCTTATAAAAGATGCTGGTCTTTTATCTTTTCTTAATAATTTGCTTGTCTTAACTATTTATTTAAACTTTAATTCCATTAGGAATATAAAAGAAAAGGGAGAACAAATAAATAAAGCGGCGTTAAATTTCGCCACACATTAAGCAATATCTGCGAGCGGAATACATACTTATATTTATGGACATCTATAGTACGCATATATAATAGCATTATTAAACGGGTAAAAATAACTTCTTTGAGTGCGTTACTTTAGTGCAGAAATTGGTTTATACACGCGATGATTGTAGGTTCGATACTTTTTAAAGAATGATTTACTATTAAAATTAAATTAAATCAGCTTCACGCTATATCCCGCACACAGCAGGGTAGGCAAAGGAAACCTAGTGTTGAGACACTCCGTTCCCCACTTTCTGCCGAATTCTGGAGGCATTGCGTGTTGAGTGGCAGAACCCAACGCCGCGTTTATCCTCGACACCAGAGCGAAGAAATGGAAGTATAAATTTAAGTAAATATTTCATCTCCTCGAGTGGGGATCGAACCCATGACCAGTCGGTTTTACAGTCACACTGCTGCATGCCGCTGCGCCACGACTGGCCTCTTGCAATGTTTTATTCTATTGAGATAAAATTTGATGATATAGATTCTCTTGATTCTATTATTTGAAAATTACCATTAATAGCAATTATATTACAAAGTTTTAACTCACAACATTAAATTACGGCCGAAAAGTTTTTAATTGAATGTAATAAAATTTAAAGTTCATTGAGTTAAGTAATAATGTATTCTTTATTGAGTTAGTAAAAGAGAAAACGTTTATAAAATTTTATAGTAAAATTACAAGTAGTCAAATTTTGTCGATAAATTTGCTCAGTTCTTAGCTTCATACTGTATGTAGCAGGATAAGTATGAGGAACCTAGTACTAAGATCCTCCGACCTCTACTTTTCGCCCTATATACAAGACATTGCGTGTTGAGTGGAGGAACGCAACGCCTCGTTCCTCTTGTTATGACTAGAAATGAAGCCGCAGAAGCAGGAAATGAAAATATTTAATTTCCTTGAGTGGAAATCGAACCCACATCCGTCGCTTTTCGCTGTGCTATGTCACAACTGGGTTTTGAATTTAGTATTATCGTCAATTTATTCACGATAGCGTCATAAATGTCCATGTTTTGTTTTTCATTAAAAGTTTCGGAATCGGCAGTCGGCATTTCATCGAACTGAATGGAACTTTACTAATTTAAATAGGACGTTGTTATAATAGTGTTCATGTTAATAATTATTTGATTTTAATGAGCTTTTTGTATACATATACTTATATTATGTTACGACCATAATTTCATTAAATTATTTCGTAATTTACATAGATTTAATCTAATAGATAGATTGATTAATCTTACAAAGGCCAGTGCTGATGTAGCATATACGATTGTAAACGCGACATGTTGTGGATTTGATTCCCACTAGAGGAAATAAAATATTTTATGTTTTATTTTTTCGCTTTGGTAAAGAGGCATAAAGCGCAGCGTTGAGTTCCGCCACTAGACGCACATTGCCTCTAGAATTCGTGGAAAAATGAGCAAAGGAAAATTCTAATGGGAGCGGAGTGTCTTAACTATAGGTTCCCAGGTTTCCACTGCTTACCCTGCTATGTGCTGGATGGGTGAAGCTAAAGTGAAGGTGAAGCTAAGCAGCGTTCAGTTCCACCACTCAACACAATGTTTTCGGTTCGGGCACAGTGGATAGAGGAGTGTCTCGGCACCAGGTTCTATTTATTATGTTATTATATACCTATATGTTAAAAAATGAACCTACTAACTTCGGTTGACCTTCAAAATCAAAGATACTGGGGAAAGGTCACGTAAAAAGCATGAAAATAGGTATGTACCTATTCTGCCTCGCCCATTATCATCATGCTTTACATTAGCTCGGAGCGGTCTCTATGTAGAGAACGTAGCGCTTGGCGCTCTGTGCTCTCTTACTATCGCGCTAGGGATAGAGCGTAAAGCTAAATTAAGTTATGAATAATTATTTTTTTCAGATATCACCAGAGGACCTGCAATATTTTTGACTTAACTATGACTTTAAAACCTTGACTTTACGTTACGTTAAGTGTTCTAAGCTTAAAATCTAATCTATTTATAGTTATTCCATCAAAGATATGTTCATGTATTTGGTAGAAGGTGGGGAACGGAGTGTCTTAACACTAGGTTCCCTCTGCCTACCCTGCTGTGTGCGGGATACAGTGTGAAGCTGATTTAATTTAATTTAATTTATATGTTCATGAAAAGTAGTGCCAAAATGCAGCCACGCGTTGTGTTATCAAACTGTAGCGATTTTTGCCATTTATTTTCTCTCTAAAGCCAATTGATTTAACGCACTGATTTAATTCTGATAGTATTCGAATTTTTACTGTCCAATTAATAAAACAGGAATCGTAAGCAATATTATTAATTAAAAAAAGCAATTACCGTATAATTTCAAGCGACGTACATTTATTTGGCTGGGATTACTTTTGTTTTGTTTCCAGGTTATTACGTACAAAGGGTGTAACCCTTGGGTATTGTTAGGCCGCAGGGCGGTTAACGATGCAGTCCGATTTATTGCAAGCGCTTAAAAAAGTAATATGTTTTTTTTAGCTTCACGCATCCCCCCCAGACATAGCAGAGTAGACGGAACCTAGTATTGAGGCACTCGATTCCCATTTGGACACCGTTCCTCACTTTCCACTGAATTCTGGATATTTAATTTTGTTGAGTGGGAATCGAAACCACAACTTATCGGGCTTAAACTTGTACACTTGTGCCCCTTTGCCACACCTGCCCTTAAGCCAAGTAAGTAACATAACTTAAATTTAATAGTAAGCTGTACCATTTATTCGTATTGTTATTATTGATATAAGATAGACAGTAAATAACAACTGTCTATCTTTACTCATGATAGTGGTAGGGTTTAACTTTCTCTTAAAAGTTTCTATACTATCTACGACAAAAGCACTCTAGTGCATAGTGGCTTCAGAAATCGATTTATAAACTAACTTAACTTCGCATTTTTCTTGTTATAGCCAGTAAATGGTAATAATTCACTCCCTCTAAAGACATTTGATCCCACAACCACTACGCTTAAAGTCATACACTGTGCCGCTACACTACGACGATACAGAAAAGTAAACTAAAAACTGTATCTGTTCCAGTTTTTCTAGAATACACAACTGCCACTACTGTCAATAAACATTTTCATCGGCCCTTTCTTTTATTTCTTATTTTAACAATAGATGAAGAATATTTCTACCACATCGGATATCCAACTCTCATACACTGGGCTTCATTACGATAAGGTGGTTCGTATTTGATTTGTTTTAAATCTGTATGTAGTCTAGATATGGCTAGTATTTCTTTTAGAAATAATCTAGGTTGCATTTCAACTGTTCACTCGATATCTATATAACAGATCGGGGCAAAAGTAAAAAAGTATTTTCGTATTTTGAATTTATTATTAGTAATCAAATCTCTTTAGCTGTTGCGAATGTAACTGGATTGGTCTTAATACCATTAAATTCAACATTCTGGAGATGAAATAAAGAACTAAATATGGATCCTAAAAAGATTTTATGCAAATTACGAAATTCAGAGTACAACAAAAAACTGACATGTACTACATGGTCTCACTGAGAGCAACCTAATGCAACGTGTTTTCAATTGCGATTCTTTGTTGAAACGTAATAATTCCGAATCATTTCTTAAACAGTTGATTACGGGTGATGAAAAATGAGTGATTTATGATAGGAATGTGCGAAAAAGAAAAGATGCACGATGTGCGTTCGGGACTTGGTTACGGATTGACAGACCCGACCAGGCAGACGACGTTGACGGTTTTATAAATGTTCATACATTTTCGATCTACTTACTAACTGTATTTTATGTTTGGCTTTTATTAGTCTTTCTCGGCTAATTTTAATTGTTTAAGTTTTATTATTCTTAATAATAGCATAGAAAATTGAAAATAATTTCATAAGCATATTAAATAAATATTAGTTTAGTTCAAGCGGGCGAAGCTGGGAGTATCCGCTAGTCGCCATATAAATGAGTCGTGGTGTATTGATGATATGACATGTAATTGTAACCAAAATAAATACGAAAAAAAAAATACGAAGACTTTTTGTAAAAAAAAACAATGGAAGAAGTGAAATATAAATAATGTACATATTATTTATAGTATTGACTTCTGATGTAGTCGTGGCGCAGCGGCGCAGGGTCTGATTGTATTCGCAACGCTATAGTTATGGGTTCGGTTAAGGTTAGGGATTCCTACTCGGTGGGATAAATTAGTTTTATTTATTTGCTCTGGTAAGAAAATAAAGCACACTCGCCACAAGCAATGCCTCTCTCTTATGCGGGATACAATGTGAAGGTTTAAAATATTATATTATATTATTAGTACGGCTATATTTTTTGTTTCGCGATGTATGGCAGGGTAGTCAGAGGGACCCTGGGAACGCAGGGTTAAGATACTCCGTTTCTATTAAGTCACTTCCGTCCCCCACGGACGGAAGTGACTTAATAGAAACGGACTTAATAGAAATTTAATGAACTCAACGCCGCGTGTTACCAAAAAAATAATAAATAATTGTTCCCACAAATTATAATCGAACTCACAACCGAGTATACATATGTTTTCCAAGTATATCGTCGATTAAGTAGAATTTTAAATTTAATATTTTAGTTGATGCTATTAGGACGCTGTCTAACGTTGCCGTTGCCATCACAGCATCATCTGTTTGTTGCTTTTTTTAACCACTATAGTAGAAATAGGGAATCTATCGTTAAGATAATCTATCATCTTATCCGATCCGATCAATTTTAGACATATCTCGTGGTCAATGAACTCAATACCGCGCTTTATTTTGTTATTAGAGCGAAGAAATAAAAATAATTTCTTTCTCACTTTTCTTTTGATAATATATATATAATCAAGAACTTCTTCATTTCTTCTAAGTAGTAGATTCTTTTAGCCTAAAGTAGGCCTCACTTATAGAACCCCAACCATCTTTGTTTTGGACCGCGTGCATCCATTCGCTGTCAACTTCAACCATTTTCTCATATCACTGTTTACCCAAAACCAAAATAATATATAAAAATAAAGTCTAATTTTCCGTTAGAAATAACATTAATACACTTATCTTATTTCTTTGACGCCCAGAACAAAAAAAACCTGAAAGAGAGTAACTGGCCCCGTCGATACAAACGTTCTGTAAAGATCTTTTGTTTCTATTGTTCTATTATTACATGACAAGTCCAGATACCAATAAAAGAAATAATGATTTCAAATAAAGATGTATTTGAGGAATCATGCGTAATTACGCATTAAGCTAAAAAAGCAGTCAAGTCATTTTATCGTAGATCAAAGGTTGACTTATGAACGTTGACAAACTTAATTTTGCCTGTATTTACACATGCACTCATTTTGTATAAATTTATGTACATTTGTATAAATTTGTAATGATATTTTTTTTAAAAAATAGCAATAAATTTCCCTTTTCGGAATAAAAAATTTGTTTTATTTGAATTGTAGGTCTTACTTCGAGTTAACTGTAGGTCCGCGGGAAGCACCCTATACCGTTACGTAAAAAGCAACAACGATGCATAAATGCTCTTATCTTTTGACTGTGTTGACTTTGATGATTTGTAGACCTGTCGACCTGAATATTTGATATTTTCTTTATGGCTTTGTCAGACGAAAAGATGGACAATAGAGTGATGATAAGGGATCCGGTTTTTCCTTTTGATTTAAAGAACCCATAAAAATATTGAAAAATAATTATTTTCAATACCAATACTAATAAGCTTAGAATATAACGATAGTGTTTTGACGATAGCATCGAACTTTGCCGTGAACTTATCTGACCAATAATTATAAATGATAGTCTTAGATTTGATCCTCATGCGAGAAACTGATTGTATTTTTTATAAATTATTTTTATTTAAATTTCCAATCTAATACAGTCATTTTCAGTTTCACGTTGTATTCCACATAAAGCAAGGTAAGAAAAGGAGAGCCTTGTGTCAATATATTCCGTTTACAAATTTCTAACCGAATATGTAGGATATTATATTACGTTGAGTGAACATTGAACTCAACGTCAACTGCATTTTATCTTGTAATAGCGGGAAATTATAAAATACCTCGATACAACTCGCCCTGTTACAGTTATTACAGTATTAAATTTCCAACACCACAACTAATCGAGAACAAATCTGAGTTATCGATATTGCAAGATATATAACAAAGTTGACCCGTTAGCTCGGGGTTCGTTGATAAGCATTTTCATACACAAACGGTCGCTACTGGGTAAAAAAATCACATTATTATAGTTTCCTATGTTAAAAATCCGGATATTAAAGTGTTTTTTTTAATGATGCTCTATTTATTTTGTACCATAATCTATAAATGATAAAATTCATAATAAAACATAATATTTATTAATATCAATTAATATTAAATACAATAAAGAGATTAAGAAAATCGCCTTTATTCTTCATATTATTAAAAAAATTAGAATTAGTATATTGTTAGAAATAGGAAGCGGGTAACGTTTTTAAAGAAACACGTTAAAAACACACATCGTCTATCGTCCTCTTTTACACGAGTACGCTAACAATATATTTTCTTTGGAAACATGCAAACTGAAAATAGATAATATAATAAGACACTATACTGCTTTAAACTACTAAAAAAACTGTTCCAATAAAAAAAATTAAGATGAAAATTAATTTAAAAAAAAATAATAACTAGTCTACATGAAACATGTATGGATTTGATCGGTACCTTGAGGATTTAGCATATTGTCTTTGTTGTTTTATGTAAAAAAAATATTTTAGTCTTTGTGGACTATGTGCAAATGAACAAAGTTCATTATAGACGTAAAGGCATAATTAGGCATTTGGACAATTCTTTTAACTCGTCCCTCCTTGGTCCAATCGAACCCCCTGAGTATTTCGTATTACCTTTGATAATAACGTAGCCATTGATACCCCTAACTTTGATAAGTCCATAAAATATTCTCATCATCTTAATAGTCTTCTCCCAATTGCACACGTATTGTTAAGCACCTCCTTATCTTCAAATATACAGAAATGTCCAAAATATTATTGGAATCAGGTTTGTACTCAGCGTCACTATCATGGATTCTGCACTACTCACGATCATCAGTTTCTGATGTAATTTCATTGTGATTATCTTGTTATAATATCTATTCTATGTGATAATATATATTGAAAACTATAAAAAATATATATCAAAAAGTCGTTACTGTAACTGATATCCCAAACTCCTTTAAATATATTATTTATTAAATAATGCCTTGGCTCGTGATGTGTCTAGTGGTTAGAACTCTTTATAGTTGTGATCGTGAAGAACCCAAAATCTTTTAGAGATTCAGAGGAAACAGTGTTAAGAATTTCATATTATGCCATTAGA